>PNEQ01004150.1:5907-113666 GCA_003012365.1 Medauroidea extradentata
ATCGAGTCTAATTATAATGTATGTATGAATGTCAATAAGATCATAAGTAAATATTTTGAAGTGTATTAAATACAGACAGGTCGAGTTCATCATATGTTCTTTCACTAATGTTGTATTCAAATAGGAAAATACACGGAACTACGTACAATAAATCGCTACCAACCATACAAGCAGTAAAGTAACTCTTGTTAGTGGTGATTTTTTTCAAAGGTTAAATCTTTAGTGCTCACTTTATTCCGAATGGCCTAGAAATAGTTTGTTGCCTCCACATAAGGTACGAAAGCCATATATGTTTACAGTATTTAATTTTTTTATTTGTAATACATTTTAAATATCCACTGGCTTGGCCCATTTCACGTTATTCTTCTATTTGTGCAACATATTTTTATCACAATGGCAGTCGGGCATGTATCGCTTGGTTGTTACTCTTTTTACAACTGTTCCATGTTTTAGTTGTTGAGATACACGTCTTTTTAGATACCACTAGGAAGACATTAACTCTGACCTAAATACCCTCTTGCTATCTATAGTCTACACTGTGTCCAGAGACTCTTTATTTAGGCCTAGGTTACATTTGTTCACAAACTATTCTATGTGAATACCATTCTACATTTTTGCACAACTTAGAAATTTCCAAACTTATTTGAGAGACTATTTTCTGTATTAAATTGCATTATTCTCTGCTTGCGTGATTAAATAATGTCAAATATTTGTTGTTGATCTTTGAGCACAAACAATTAAAATAAATAATTACTTTTACACTACTTCATTAATATTTCAATATACTAGCGTAGTGTCTGCACTGCTACTTGATAGGCTGCGCACAGAACACGGCACATGGGGCACAAAAAAGTAAAACTATTTGTTAACTTATTGTGCGCAGATCGTGTGCTATTTTCCTGTGCATGTGCTGTTTGTGTGCTGTTGCTATCTGTTAACACACGTTCAACTTCCGTACATCAGTGCTGTTTGTGTGCTGTTGCTGATGTAGTCCAGACCTTACTGAACTATTCACTGCTGCTAACTTACTGCACTACAACAGGGGGTATTTGGAGAGCCACTAGTTTCCAAACAAACAATTTTCAGACATATATTTTTTTTTATGGGTTAGGTTGCTGACCTTAGAATTTTGGTCTAACGTAGAGCATGGTATAGGTCGTTCGGAATAAAGTGAGTTCTTAAAATTTAACCTTTGAAAAATATCACTAGCCATTACTGCATGTAATTTAACATTAACTATTGTTCCCGTATTGGTTGTATGGTTGGCAGCATAACTATGCAATATAGTTCCGTGTATTTTCCTATTTTAATTCAGCAATACAGAAACAGAATCAACCAAAATCGACAAAACTGAATTTAATATACTTTATTTTTATCAAACTGCATCGATTCATAGCGACTGCACAAAGCAAACATCAAGTGATGTGTTCAGAGAGGTTAGACATTTCCCGGTGTCAGCTGTTAGGAAGGGAAAGATATGAATTTACTGAAAATAGAACTTTAGCAGGGTTTTTTGTGTGCTCACTTTATCCCGAATCGCTTAAACAAACATTTCTTTAGCATATTCTCCTGCGCTGAAATCTGAAATAAAATGTAGAGAATTTTGGCACCACAACTAACTGACCATGAATGCATTGCTTTGCAGAATTCTTTTTTCACAAAGTTGTTGAAAAGTATTTTCTAGAAACTGTTTCCTTTTCTACAGACATTCAAAAACTTATAAATTTCATAAAATATGTTCAGCATTAACTTTCTGCCGGGCTCTCTTAAAGAACGTTTTGCTTGTACATATAGGATAAAAAACATTAATCAATGTGTATGCCACATTTTTTTTTGTTAATTGTATTTGTAGACTCTTAATGTTGGTACATAATATCAAGGAATTGAAATTGCGACATGGCAAAAATAAATTTGAAAACAAATCTTAGTAATGTTTTAATAAATATCTATGCAATACAAAATAAATATATACTAACTTATCACAATTATATTGTAATAAAATGAGACATAGTTGTATCATGTTAAATAGTAATAAATTACAAACATGCATTGTCACAAAATATAACAAAATGATTTAAAAATGAAAAACAATAATAAAACCTTAAAAGGAACAAGTTTTACTCTATTCTTAAGAAATGTACATTTTGGCAGTCTTAGTTCTACACAAATAGAATAGCTAACTTATGTGCCACAATAATTTGTTTTTGTTTTGCTACAAATGTGAAATTTTTTACAGTATACAGAAATACCGTACAAAAGAACTGAACAATTTTATACTAGGCTATGTACTTTACAATGCAACTTATTTTAGTAATTAAAATTTACACCTCTATTGTTATGACCCTCACAGTCACAAAATTATGTAAACACACTGTGTTATCATTTGAAGAAATTTAGGCGTAGTTTTGTTTTAAATATTGAAAGGCATTGCCTCTTTGATTTTTGAGTAATGTAAAGTTGGCCCTCAAATAAAAATTTCCATCTGAAAATACGTTTTAGCAAACATTTGATAATACACATTCAGAAAAGTTTCATCCATTGTTTTTTGAGTCTTGATACATTTATATTGCTTGTATTATAATTGTTAAAATATCCAAGTTGTGCTAAGAGATCTTTTTGAAAAATTTTTAAAAATTATTCCAGGACTTTTTAGAAGCTGGTTGGATGGTTCTGTAATTTATTTGTATGTAGGCTACATATTCTTGTTATTTTTATGCTGAAGTAACAATCTTCTTAATGTGTAGTACATGGTTAAATGTGAAAGATCCAGAGTGTTAATAAAATTTCTTTCGTTATATACAATATATATATAAAATGTTGAACTCAAATATTTACTCTATATTAGAATTCAAACTTGGACTCTTAATTGAAGCCTGAGGTACAGGAGTTGTAATTAAGCAGAACATAATTTGGTGTAAGGTTAATGATTTGCATAATTATAAATTTCTTGATGTGGTAAAAATTATATTAAATTTAAAAAATTAATTAATGATGAAGTTAACATCTCATTCGAGGTAAGGTGAGTTTTTAATTGTTGGTGTAAATTGTTTCACATGTTGAGAACTCTGCAAACTAATTTTTTTTGTAATCCATTAGCACCGAGCCAAGTGGTGCAGTTTTGAGACATTGGACTAGCGTTCTGGAGGACTTGGGGTTGATTTCAGTTTCGACCATTCTGATAACATTTTATATGGTTTTCTGAAATCACCCCAGGTGAATGTTGGGATGGTTCCTAACTAAATGACACTGCCAATTACCTCACTCCTCCCTCACCATCAGTTTCTGTCTATGAACTGTTGCTTCCTTCTCTAATGACCTCACTATTGACGAGACTTTAACACCAACTACACACACACATTAATCTGTTAATACTATGGTATTTCTACCATCTTATAAAACATATTTCTTTAGAGAATTATAAATGAAGTACATTATAACATTGCTGACACTGACTGTTCACGTGACTTGCAATACTTCTTTAACTAGCAGTCAGGCACGCTTTCTAGAAAATATCAATGTGCAGATAAAAATTTGCTGCAGTATAGTACTTAGATTTTATTTATAATTGTCAACAGAAGGTCTGTTTATAAAATAAATTATGTATTTTGGAAGAATAGGACACAATTTTTCATACTCAATCACGGATGTGGAACATCAATTATCTAGATCAACTGTGTGATTGACCTAAGACTTATTCAACAGTTATTAATGTTTAAATACTCTTTACAATTGTTTGCTCTTAAATAGCCTATCTATAACTCAGAAAATTATTTTGAACATTAAAAAAATGCAATAAATGACATTTAAGTAAATGTGTGGACCTGAATAGTCTCGTAAGAGTACTTGTGGTTGTAGCCTAATAACTCTGGTTTATGAATTGATTTTATATTATAATTGCTGATGTTCGTACTTCTGAGCTACAATAGTTAAAATTAATTAAAGAGACAAAACTTGATAAAGACACAAGATTATGTCAAAATAATTGTGAATAAGTAAATCGAGAACACATTATTTAAAATTGTGCATACCTTACCACAATCATCAATGTACAAAAAATTACATAAATGAATTCTATCAGATCACTAAGAAACTACTAGGCCTACTACAATAAGTAAATTATATACAGTTGAAAGTCTTAAAAAATATTTGTGTTTATAATTACAGTACAATTACATTCAAAACAGCTGTTTATTCTGTTACAGGTTAATGCTCTACGAGACACAGAGAATTACTTGTATATTCTTTTGCTTGTGAAAAGAACATACGGTTCTCTCACATTGTCTGGAAGATAATTATTAGCTTAAACAGTAAGTACATTTTTAAACTTTTCAATTTGTAGGCTTTTGAAGTATCCAAAACAACTTTGCTAAAAAAATCATACGTGCCTGCCTGAAATTTTACTGCAGTTCGACAAGTTGTAACATTTTTTGCAGATAAAGTCATATGTAGGAAATTCATAACAGCCCATATTTTCATACCATTTGATATTAATGTGCAAGTCTTCAAAGAACTACACAAATATTTTGTAACTACAGTACATGGAGGTGAGCAAATGAGTTCCAGATCAAGGTTCATAACATGCATAAGCATCATACAGTACAGACAATGTCAGAAAACTAAATACATATCGTGTAAAGACTTCAAAAGTAGTCATCTGAATTTCTCTTGAAATATAAACATAGAAGAAATGACAAGTAAACATTTTTGAAGACTTCAGTATGTAACTGTATTACTTTTCTGTCATGTAGAAATTTAAAGTGCAGACAAATGTAGAAACAAACAGGATGAGCAAAATACACCATGCAAAACTACACAAAGTTAATAAAGAAGTTGTCAATAGCCTATTTGCCACTTTTAATATGTCAGTTGGGATTTGGGTAAAGTGTTATTAGTGAGAATGTCTAAAACTTGTATTAGATAACATCCACTGCAAAATTTGTAAATAATTTACTGTGCAGTTCTTATCTAAATTATTTTTGAAGTGGCCTTACACTCCTTCTGTAACACATTTGTCACATCTCTTCCATGTTTCTTATAAGATGCAACAGTGGAAAACATGGTTTCCAGAGAGTATGATTTTCCTGACACTTGCTCGTTGATAAAGTGTCTAGTACACATAATTCTTAGCACGAACAGTTGGCTGGCCACATTTGCCATGATACTGCTTAGTGACGAGAGCACGTGACCTGCAGTTCTCGAGCTCCAGGAAGCAGTCGTTGGAGTAGGATTTGTTATCCGAGCCACAGATTGGGTCGTAGTAGTTGGGACATATCTTCTGGCAACCCCGGAAGGAGAAGCCTGCCAGGCAGCGTTTGATTGGCACCACATAGATATGTTTCCTACAAGAAAACAATAATGTTTTTTGTTTGGTACAAGTAAGAATTTGAAGGTGTTGCATGTACTGTAGACTGCCAACCTTCTCTCTTTAAAGACATATCACTTTAAGAAATTGTGGAACGTAAACTGAAGTTGAAAATGTCGATTAAAACTGGCAGTTTTCTTGAAAATAGCATAAAAAATAAAAAAGTTTTTGGGGGAAGGGGAGGGTATAAATAAAGAGGGCAATCCTAAGGAAACATGTTTTGTCGACATGTGAAATAACATTTTGCTATAGTTGTGTATTTTCGATATGGAAATTTCGTACAATTACATGGAGTACAAGAGTATTATGTTCAAAAATGTGTTGCAGTGACAAAATATTTCCTCAAGTGGGTGGGAAAAAATATTATTTACGATTGCATTTCTTCAAGTTTTCCATATTGACTTCCAACAGTAGTTTCATATTATTTTTGTTGTTTATTTGTACCATACCTTCAGAAAGATTTCATTTGCAATTTTCGCAGTTAAACATTTGAAAAACAATTAGTGTGCATGTAGACTATGCAAAAATTTATTTTCTGTTGACTGAGAATAAAAAATAAATGAATTTGGAAACTTAAGTATTAAGTCACCATTTATAAGGAATTTTCGTATATCACTATTTGAATGCAAAATAAAGTTTGTTTTGTTAAAAGTGAAAACCTTTGTAAAATTGCACACTTCAAAATTACGCCTAGGCTTATTTTCCTTGAAGAAACGGAAGAAATTTGTATTACCGGTACAAATTTATTATGTGGTTACCAGCCTACTATAATTTTGTACTGAATTTCAGTTGTAAATTTCTTCAATGTGATATGTGATTGCTTCAGTTACAGTATACAACACTCATTAAATATAATAAAAAATAACTAAAAATAAAAAAAAAATCACCGTATTTTAAAAATAAAAACAAATTCACATTTTTCTGTTTTATATAAGCATTCAAATTTTAAAAAATGTATGCTGGTCCTTACAAAATCTACTAGCGTAATTAAAACACAAAAACTACAGCTCATATATTACGAACATCTGCATTTTTATGACATATTGTCACGTGTGTTGATATGGTGATAACTGTATTTTTTTACTGTTAGACTATTCAGCCTACTACATTATTCAAAATAAGTAGGTGATTGGTCATAAATAATTAGAAGATGAGACGAGGTTGCTATAAAATACAGAAGTATATGCTCGTTATTGACGAAGAACCGAGATATGGCACGAGTAGAACAGCACAAACAAACACAAAGAATACAGCAACTGTCTCCCCAAATGACCAATGCTCACACAACACTGCATGGACTCAATGAGATGATTAATGATATACATCCCAGACTTGCACAATTAGTCTGGCCATGGCAGATGCTCAACATCCTCTTATTCGTTCAGCATGTTGTCGACCAAATCTGTTCTATGGGGACGAACATTATCATTCATGAAACAGAATGACTCACCAACAGCACTAGTAGAATACTTACTTGCAATTTTCGGTGCAATTATGGTAAAGTAATCATGTAAGCCATTCCTGGAAAAAAATTTTCATTAATATGTATTGTCTAGCATGCACACAGTGGCGGCTTGAGGGTTGTTTCCAGGAAGGGCACATGATGCCCAGAACTTTACACTCCTGTGAACGCGCCGCCATATACCAATGACTATGAAATATATACTGGCTAATTATTATGTTGTGTGCAGTCAGTAATAAGTGGCACCTACACACCAGCGTGTCAGTGGCTGTAGCATCAACTAGCCCACAACCATGTACAGTTCTCTGCAACTTGTGCCCTCCCTGGCTACAACCTACAAGCCACCACTGCATGCACAGTGTGGTGCCCAAGCATGTTGGTGTCTGTGCCCCCTCATATTTTCTTACTTTCCACCCGTACGCACGTCCATAACATCTGGCCATGTGAAAGGGCACTGATAGTTGTCATCGGAAGTAGAACATGTGCACGGGAATGAATATAAGTACATACGTTCATAATTGCGTAGCTGAGGACTTGTCCCCCGTGCCCTACAAGGTGGCTGCAGTCATGCGTCATGCAGTTATATAAGTAAAATTTGGTTTTAAGGTTTTTTTTTAATTTCTGGTTTCTGCACGCCACCTTCTAAATTTACATTTGGGTTTTAATTATTTGTAACTACGCATAGGTTTCGTGGATGTGTTGTTTCGTTGTATTTTGGTTTTGACTCTTTGGTCAGCGTCGTGTTGCTGACACATTCATTGTCAAGGACAATTTTCATAAAACATTTTACCAATGATGATTATTGTGAAATAAAAGGCTATCTTGACAGTTGAATTTTATTAGTTTGAATTTGCTATGAATCTCAGCATTGGAGCTCATGAATGAGACATTTGATTCTGTGAGGTATGACGTATATTTTTATTTGCGTCCTATTCTTTGGATAAAACGAAGTAATGTAAAATTTATGTGATTTTAGTTTCAAATGAATACAGCTTTTAATGTCCACATAAATACCCAACTTGTTGGAGTTTGTGTGATGAAATATATGGAAAAAAGCATTTTGTTTGTGTAATGATAAGGTAAATGCACTCCATTATCAAGAAGCATGTATCTAAAATTGGTTGTTCCAAAATTCTTGTCTGTCTTCGCTTGCTTGTAACGTGCACAGTAGCAGAACTGAGTATGCACAAAGGTTTACATCAGATTTTATTGGATACATTTTGTAAATTTAAATTGGTGTGCTGTTTACATGTTCAGAATAATCTACAGGATAAAAACTTGATACTCATGTTTGTGTTGGGATTAGTAGAGCATATCTTTTAATAATCGAAAGTAATATTCTTGTTAGTTATCAAATAATTGGCTATGACCGAGCCTATCAATTAACATATGGTTATGTGGAAGCCCCTCTGGCCAATAACTTATATTAAAATTTGGATTTAGTGTGTTATTTCTTTTTTTAATTAAAAGTAATTTGGCATTGGAGTTCAATGTACTGTATTTTAAATTTATAAGTGGTACAGGCATAATAAACACAATACCTTTATTCTGTCAATAATGACATTTAAGGCTGTGCTACAATTAAGTTGTCCCATGCTGTGTCCATTGGACACTGCGCGCCGATTGGCTGAAATGATCACGTGACATTGTTCCTCGTGTCCCTTGCTGTCTCTTTGTCCCATGTATATGGCCAAAATTTATAAATTTGTCCCTTCATCCTATGTCCTTCGTTGAGTTAAAGAAGAAGAAGAATTTTCAAAACATTAAACGCTGCCAAAATTAGCTCGTAAACATAAACATTCGTATTCATAATGTCAGTAGAAAGCGTGGAATGTAAAAAGGGAATTATTAAAAAAAAAAAAATAATAATATTTAAACCAAAATAAGCACCAATAAGTTTCACGAACGTGACTAATTGACAAATTTTTTTTAAACAGTTTTAAAAAAAACACAGCTAATACTTTTTAATTAATCAATTTTTATTGTCAGTCTCCTAATCCACGTAATAGGTATATAACAAAATAAAGGGCGATCGAAAATACGAAAACTCCATTAAAATTAAATGCACTCTGGTGTCGCTTTTCTAAATCTGCAGGATGAGACAGCTCTATTGTGGCATCACATTTCTGGGTGTCCCTTGGTGATATCAAGAGACGATGGGACAAGAGGACACGAAGGAACAAGAGACAATCGAATGTAGCACGGCCTTTACACTGACCACTCCTTCCAGCCTGTTGTCAAGGTTGATTTGAAATGGTATTATACTCACCCGCAGTTGTCTCTTCTCATTTCACACTCATTGCGGTAGAACTTGTTGTCAGAGCCACACACAAACTCTCTCTTATCTTCACATACTTCATTGCACAGTGCTGTGGTGCGGCAATGGTGCAGTGACACTGCTACCACTTTCTGACCACACGTGTCTTTCTTCATTTGGCACTCAGACCTGCAGCATGGTAATAGAAGATAGGTATATAGGTGTTACTAAAGTCTTGAAAAATGTCTACAAAAGACATGGTAAGTAAAGTATCAAAAGGTGTGTATCCAGGAGACGGCTGAATTGGCAAAATGCCCTTAGAAGAAAATAGGATTGACAAACTTAGATTAAGAAGCAGCATTGTATAATATACCATTAACATGAAATAAGAACTGAAGATATACTAATACAAGGGCACACGCTATGATTTCGGCCTAAGGCTGCCTCGTTTTCTTTAAGTAGAGTGTTGTCTGTGCCATGCTCACACTCTGCGGACGACCACCCTCATGCCTTCCTCCTCCAACATCCACGAGTGGGGTGGGAGCAGATGGTAGCAGATGACTAACACCAACCATTTATCATTTTCTTTTTAATGCACAAACGTAGCAATGCATACCACATATTTCAATCATTGTAAAGTTTGTGCAATTCAATGTGGGTTTCAGTTGTTTCAATTGAGGGTGTGCATTTTGACATGAGGACTTCACGTGCTGTGATCTCTGTGTGTATAACAATAAAAAATAAATTTGATTCACTTATTCATTACCTTGACTTATGCACCAGTAACAAGGGATTTTATTTTTATGGCAAAATGTTTTTGGTACTGTATACGTAAGTTATAATTTATAGTTTGCTAGCTATTTTCCACGACTTTGTTTCCGTAGTTTGCAGTTAAATGTGACATTTTTTGTTTTCCTGTTCTGCCTCCCTCCCTTATTTTGCCCTTACCCGTATATACATCAACGGACTTGCCTAAGTTTTATTGCAACCGGATGAATGGTATAGGAACACATATAGGTATCTAGGTATCTTGTTCTGTCTCTCTGCCCAGTTTTGCCCCCTCTGTATATGTGTGTGTATGAATATATAAAAAAATATATATATATACACACACACAAATACACACACACACATAGATTTTTTAAAATTTTTTGTTGGAAAACTTTTACTGGCACACGCACAACCTACCAAAGTTCCATTGCAATAGGATTAATTTTAGAGGAATGTGTAAGTTACTAAGAAACAAATATAGATTCATTTTTACATACGTAGAGATCAGGGTTTAGTCTGTGAGAAATCATTACTATAATTTATGAGTCGGCTGGAAAATCATATTAATTACACTAATAATTTTACAATAATTTCCATTTCAGGTCACCGAGGCTATAATTTAGTTGTGTGTGTGTGGAAGTAGTCATTTTCCATTAAAGTAAGCGTTAATTTTGAGGTCGTTAGTTTAGTATAATAAGTATTTCTCTTAGTGGTTTCATGCTCAAGTCGGAGATAGTCTGGGTGAGCGCATGAGAGAGGAAACAGCTGTGGTTGCATGCATCTCGAGGACAGTCTGTCCCTTGTGATATCCAAGATCCTTCACTGTTCTACTGGATTATTAGTTAATACAATAGATATCTTTAGATTATTTGAACTTGAGAAACTGACTTTCACCTCACATGTAGTATAGGAGATTTATTACAAACTAGCTGACCCGACAGACGTTGTCCTGTCTTAACGATGACTATTGAAATTTAATTGTTATAATTAACGTCGATAAATAAATCTCTAGGGCAGTCACTAAGTGTTTTTCTTTTTTGTTTGTTTTCTTGAAAATTCATGTTTTTCGCATGGCCAGTTATATGTCGCCTGTTCCAGTGTCGGAATACCAACAAAACTATTTATATACTGAGAATATTGTATATCATAAAGCATTAGAATAATAAACACACTTTTTTTTATTAATTATAACAATTCGATTTCAATAGTCATCGTTAAGACAGGAAGCATGTAGACAAAATTATGGAAAACAATGTTCATATTTGTTTAGCATCCTCAAGGTGTAATGGCTCTGAACTAATCGTGATGTACACTAAGAAATTCAGTTTTCTTTATTTATTTTTTATCCGATCAAAGCATGTGTTTGAAACGGTATTCTTATTTTTTACATCCTCTTTGTCAAATGTTTATATTGTCCAAAGCACTAAGGTTAAATTAGAAATAATATTATATGGTTGTTAAGTATTCTTAAATTTTCTAATTTTCTGTGCAATAAGAACCTTCTCCTGACAATAACAAACACATAAAAAAAAAAAATAGTGAAATTGGTCCAGCCGTTCAAACGTAATGGCGTGACCAAGGGAAATAGGGATTCATTTATATATATATATATATATATATATATATATATATATAATATTTATTTATTTATTTATTTAAGTTAATCTTTTCGTATGAGGAAATTTTTTTTGTATTTTCGTATTGTACAAAGATATTTTACACTGTGGCAATGTTGTGTTTTTTTTTGTGGACAGTACAAACAAAGTAAAGGTAAACTGTATTTTAACTTTGGAGTGTTATCAGCTTGATACACTCTGTATATTCCCCTGCACTCTCCTGGCATCGATCGTGTACTAACTCGTGTCCTCCTGCAAAGAAAATCGGGTCCACCGAGAGCAGAAGTTGTGGACTAGTGCTTCACTCATTAACATCGCTAATTTAAGCCCGCAATCACTCAGCTGCAAGTCACTATTCAGGAGCCTCAATTAAAGTACTCCTCGTCTTCTCAGCCTGACAGACATCATATCTGTACCTCTGAGGCATAAGACACTACGTCACAAAATTCTTATTTTTCAGGAGAGCAGATTGAAGAATGTGATTCACTAGTGTATATAGCTATTTAACACCCAAACTTTGGGTTTTTGACACAACACAGACTTTGTGTTGTATGACACTAGGAAGTATTTAAACTTGTGGTAATGTTTATGGAGAAAAAAGTGCATTTAGAGAAAAGTGGGCATAGTGTCTAATGCTTCCGAGGTACAAATATATTCATAATAAATTAAGCTTTTTTTAAATTTGTAGTACATTTTTGTTTTAGCCTGTTGCATATTTTGACCACTTGTTAATTCAAATATTATTATAGTGTAAGTAATTGGTCTAAAACACACTTAACACAGTGTGTAGTTTTCACCAAATTTAATGTTTACATCTGAGGCATGAATAAAAAAATATGGTATATTGTTTATTATTCTAAACAATATAGTTATTGAAACTGCTCACAACGGCTCTAAGGCTGAATGAAATGTTTTACCATTTGCAATCCGAATATTACTTTGCTTATTGAGTTTAGATGTTTGTGAAATTTATCTTTCTACTGGATATTCCCATGAAAACTATTCTGTACTATAACATAATTTTTCTTTTGCTTGTGTGTACACAAATACATGTGTGCAGACTCACAGATACACATACAGACACACACATGCACACAGAGTCTGTTTGCAGCTTTTTAAAATTGGTCTTAATCAGATGTGACTTTCCTTGTTTAGTTTCCAAGCAGTACAGCTTTTCTCCATATTTCTACAATGTCAGTAGGTGTTCAATGTGATCATATTTTC
Organism: Medauroidea extradentata; assembly: GCA_003012365.1. Taxonomy (NCBI): domain Eukaryota; kingdom Metazoa; phylum Arthropoda; class Insecta; order Phasmatodea; family Phasmatidae; genus Medauroidea; species Medauroidea extradentata. The sequence continues at coordinate 18,600 of PNEQ01004150.1, forward strand.
AGAATGAACATTATGGGGCGCTTTGAAAACCTCTCTCGATCTACTTTACTCGAAAATCGGGCAAGAACCTCATGTGATAAAAGTACCAGCCTACAAGATCACTTAATATTCAACTCAATTTTTTCTCCAAATCGAGTCAGGTCTAAACACAGACTCCCACATATATACAAAACAGAAAATTTTTTTAGGCGTTTTAGTGTATATTTATTAAAAAGACTATGTTGAAATATAGTATTTTTGTTGGACGAGAAGTCTGGAGGAGTTTATCAAGTAAAAGTATTGCCAGAGAACATAATTCAGTTATGGAATAGATTATATATAATTATTACGCTTTCTAAACGTATACATTAAAAAAAAATTCCATTTATTTGTGCATCGTTTACTTTTGATTAATGCAAAAGCAGCTGTTGTGTATCAGAAATCTTTCACTTTGCAATACCTTATTGCTGTGGAAATTTTTCAGGTTAGCTCTAACATTTTTGTACAGTATACATTACAAGTATACAATAATGCCATATACATGTATTACCAGTACAAAAGGACACCTGCACTATTCTAACCTGGACTTATATAGTCCATCTCACGTAAGAATTCCATTTTTTGACAGTTATGCTCACATTCATTTTTACTGCTGTTGCCATGGAATAAGCAGTGTTTTCCTCTGCCACAAGTGATTTTTGCACAAACACACTCAACTAGTTTTCAGACTGCATTACATAAAAATAGAAAGTATTTTTCTGTTGAAATTTGTGCATGTTATTGTCTTCAGAACTGTCAAAAAAAGGAATTCTTATGTGAGACAGACTATAATACAGATTGGTGACTGCAGTGGCATAGTCAGGATTTGTGTAAGGAGGGGGAGATTTAACCTGAGAATAATATAATGAACACTGAACATTCCTTTAAAGCAGAGGATCCGGCGGTCCTCTCCTGAGAAAATTTGGATTTCAAGGTGAAAATAGTGCTATTTTAGCAGTTTTCATAACAACACATTAAATATTCTACTAATAAAAAATGTTTAATTTTTTAATTAATTTTCTTAAAGAGGGGCAAGAAAAAGAAGGGGGGGGGGGTTATAACCCTATCTCCTCCCCTTGGCTATGCTCCTGGACAACTGAAATATACAGTTTCTGCAGATTTTGCTGTATCTTTTTTTAAACGTCCCCCAACATACTACTCTTAAAATTTATGACGTCCTAGAAAAAAACGTTAACCAACGACTTAGTAGATCCGATCATGTGACCAACACTACCGACTATATTACACCTACTGCTTCACAGAAAACTGGGTATGAACGTGCACTTGTGCACTTACGTGTCGGCCGCTGCTGGTCTAGTTCCAACAATATTGTAATAGTACAGTTTTTGAAATTCAAAAACGTGAAAAGTAGAGTGAATTTTAAAGTGTAAGTGCTCCTAAATTGCATAGTGATTTACTGTACTGCAATGGTCAGTAATTATTATTATCTACTTTTTTAAATTACAGTTTCAACTATAATTCCAGTGAATGAAATTTTTACTATACATTGATAATGACATTTTTTTTGTTTCTGGGTAGTAGTTATTCCTTTTCTTAATTTTTACGTAACTTCTACTGTTAATGGGTGACACATTTATAATGCATGAGCAATTCTAATGAAAGTGAAATAACGAAAGTAAGGGGTGTAGAGAACAGAAGGAGAAAGAGAAAGACATGTTTGCAAGTCTTTAAAATGTTAGAAACTTAATGGCATTAAAATACTACAACTATTGTAATAGTTTCCCTGACCTGTACACATTGCCATCAGAGCCACAAACAGGCTTGTCTTCTTCCGGACACTGATCAGGGCAGACTTCTTCTTTTGTCAGCGCAGTGCAGTTACCCTGGTGAGCAAGCTGAATGCCTTTCCTGTAAAACATGCGGTGTCTTAACATCTTCCAGACAGTCTGAATAAAGGCAATACCATTTTCCATTTTTTGAATGCCATCATTATTCTGCAGCTTCGAGATCCTTAAGGAAGCTGTCTACCTTTCACTTGAAATGCTTTGCATCATGTTTGGATATAGTTTGTTGTTTTAAAAAATTCGTTAACTTACCCAAAATAAATTTACCCACAAAATAGAACAGACAAATATATTTCATGCACAAATGCTTATTTTCAAAACAGCAATGTGCTATGAATACTATTTTGAAGCACTCCGACATGGTAAAAAATATGTAATTTTTTTTTTTTCACTGTTTTCAAAATTGTTATAAAAATTGGCTTGCTGACGTAGACGTTTTTGTACAACTTGCACTAACAAAATATCTTGAGTTGATAAGACTACTGACTGAGTTAGTAGTGTTCAAGAATATTAATAAAAAAAATCATTGAATTCCTGAAGACTTCACTGAAAAATGAAATCATCATTTGGATTCATCATTTTAGTTAGCATATCTTTAAATATGTTTGAAATTGTTTGAAATCAAAACTACATTCTTAATCAGGCAAACGTGATGGTCTTTGTTTTTTATGTGTTTTCATTATTAATGTTTTCTTAAATCATTACATAAACTGGATAGTGTAGAAACTCACATGCAGGTAGCAACCTGAAGTTCACAGGAGTTGGCATATGTGTGTGCATCTGTGCCACATACAGGGTCCAGATTGTTTTCACATTTACTGCGGCTGCACTTGGCCACCCTGTTGCGGCACTTCTCAAAATCCACACGTGTAACTCTCCTTCGAGACTGGGCTCTACAAACCATACACTTTTCGTTAGTAGACTATAAAGGCTTCTTTATGTTCATTTTGAACAGTTCTAGATTAGTGATCAATATTACATATTTATTGTAACACTCAAAATATCCTATTGATTGTATTATAAATATTACTTTATTGCTATTTGCTATTTTTCAAGAATAAGTATTCATTTTACAAGCGTTAAAAACTTTTTTTTTTTTTTAATATGAGTCGCTGACTTCAGTTGGAAGATAATTTTTTTTTTCAGATATATCAGAGAATAAAAAAAGACAGTAAACATATAACAAGATAAAAATATGGAGTAGACAATTATTTAAAGCGTAAAAGGTCAAACTCGTACGTTAAATCCTCATCAGAGACGTTAGCAGTAGTGAAAAATTGGTAACGAATAGTAAAGTAAGTTAGTAAATCTTAATTTTGAAACCCCATTCATGGAAAAAGTTGTATGTAATTTGAAGAAGTGAGGTAGATTTTGACACTTTTGTATTAGTGGTATATTAAAATTTGAGTTTAAAGAACAGCAAAAATTTCTTGAAAGAAAACAATATCAGCAACATTTTTTTATTTTATAACAGCTCTGCATTCTTTATGACAGTACTTTACCCAAGTATAATTCGTAGCTATCAAGAAATTATTTTAAACATATTACATAATATTAAAGTATATAATTTTAGTGTACATACAGGATATATAAGTTGAATATTCAGATAAGTATAAACAAGTGACAAGTCTATTATAAAATTAGTCACAAGCACTTACCCACAGTTCAGCATTTTTAGTTCACACTCGTTGCGGTATATGTTTCCATCTGATCCACAAGTTAGTCTTTCAGGCTGACCTTCACAGCTGATTGGACACGAGTTAGCGGTGCGCTCATGGGACATGCAGAAAGACATTGGCACTTCAAACACATGTTTCCTGTAACACAGTATGAACTGTCAAAATGTATGTATGGTAAGTAGTATTATAATAAATGTCAGGTAAAAGATGGGGGAAGAGGGTTTTAGGATTCAGAGGTGAGCCTCACGTGTGTCATGAAATGGATCAGTGGCAGAATGTACTAATGTAGAAAACGGAGCACCTCCCCCCCCCCCCCTTCTAAAATACTTCCAGTAAGCTACATCATCCACAGTTTTTTTTCTTCATGATGTAGCGGTCAGAATCAGACAACACACAAAATAATTTCTTAACTTGGAAACAGTAATCTTGTTGAATTGCAGACTGTCACAGGAATGCAGCTCTAAAATCTTACATGAGTAAGCTATAACTTGAATGAATTAAGTCAATTTTGTCAGCACTTAACAGTGAGGTTTTCAGCGCCGATGAGGGGTAATATGAGGTAAACATGGGGCAGTGCTGGAATGAGGGGGCGAAGGAAAAAGCAAAATTCCCCCATGCCAAAGTCTTGGTTAAACTCGCTGGGAATCGCACCCAGTTCGCCTTGATAGGACATGAGTATTCTAACCTATGTGCCAACAGTAATTCAGTACGTTGTCAGAATTATGTTAGTTAAAATTATGACGGCTTTAACCAAATGTGTAGGTGGCAGAAGGCTTCCAATCCCATCTACATCTAGTCTTAAATACAGCACGTTTAATTTCCAATTTAAAATTTGATGAATTGATTTTGTTATTAAAAAAGTGCCGCAACTGGAAAGAGAAGTTGGTAATGTTTCACTTAAATTATTAAGATAACAACTTTCATTTGTAGTTGGCATATATTTTACAGCACGTAACAGAATTTGAGAAATAACTTAATTTTTCTTGAAGGTTTTAATGAGAACACTAACAGTAAGATATTTGTTTATAAAGTATGGATAGTTTTCATTATGCAGAACTGTCATTCTAACTATTCTTCTCTAATAATTTTATCTACGCTACTTGTTAAATGTATTTTCTGGCAATGCACATAGAATTGTTTGAAATCTTTCATATTTTAGCTTTTCATCTTCACTTGTGAGAGACATAATATGTGTGCAAACTTAAGGGCAATAACTTTAAAATGCATCAATGTATTGTTTCCAATTGGACAAACAAGTAAAATAACAACTAAGGACATGAAACCTCCAGTTCTGATGTCTGCAATGTGTGGTGCCAGAATACTGGCTTGTTGCCAGTGCTGGTAATATGCCTGGAATATAGGCAATTTGTCAATCACTTGTGTAGTGCATGTTGCGGGCAAGAGGCTGCTAGTATCACGCCTACACGGAATACTTTTGTGTTTTTTCCGTGTCAGAAGCCATTAGATGCATGCTGTTTCAAGATCTACGATGTATCACGTCTCTTATAAGTATATGCGTAAGGAAACTTACCCACAATTCTTAGACTTCATCCTACAACTGTTGCTGTAGATCTTGCCGTCGGAACCACAGGCTGGTTTTGCGTTCCTCCAGCAGGACTCTCGGCAGTGCCTTGTCGTCTGGCAGTATTTCCTCGAGGTCCGTACTACTCCTTGGCTAGGGGTAAAAAAAGAACAACCGAACAACCGTTAAAACGTACAGTACATGTCAGGAGGGTGAAACAAAGAGGATACCAACCGACAGAAAGTCCAAGCAGTTTGGGAGAGAAATTCTCTGAATATTAAGATACCCAGGCTGTGCAACAAGAAGCCCTGGGATGTATTATGTCTGGTTACCAGCGTTGCTGCGTTAAAACATCAATTATGAAACTTTTTTGGTGGATATTTTTCATTGCATATCCATATTTTCCCTAATGAAATATACAGGATGACCAGAAACAAAATTGTAACAAGAACACCACGCGAATCCTGGGCTAAATTTGAGACGAAAATGTACGATGACATTTTATATGCATAATGTGGCAACGTAGCAGTGTACTTAGTCCCCTCTTGCGCTCCACAGATATCTTACTTACCCTACTACTGCTGTTCTGAACTGCATACGGGACCAAATTAAAATCCTGAGCAGTTCAGTCACGATTATATGTTTACGTGACGGAACATATATGAAATAATACCTAGTCGTGGAGCGCAAGAGAGGACTATCTCCGTGCAATGTTGCCAATGTGGTGGTACAACATTTTACCACTTATTTTCGTCCAAATTTATCCCAGGATTCGCATATTGTGTTAATTACGCATTTATTTTTGAACACCTTGTATTCGTACAAGAAAATGCAGCGCTACCTTGCTGTGATGTTCTCCTTAAACCAGATATGTATACAGACTTATTACACTAAAAAGGTGATTTATGAAGGTTGGAACAACAAATGAATAAATGTTAAGAACTTTTCGTGCTAACCAACACAATCCAGGAAATTTGTAATTCTAGAATTTTTGAGGTATCAGTAGGAATGATCAGTGAATGGTGAAGAATGTTTATTTAGAAAACCTTTTGGTAGCTTGTTAGACTCCTGCAATATCACTTTCACTTGTCACTGTGTCATATTCTGAATTATAGAATAACAAATATTGAAAGTACTGTGCCGGAGACAGTTAATATCACACTCGGGGAAAAAGTGGCTCTCAAATTTGAGTAATTATTTGTTAATCACGATCATATTTTTTAAATCTCAAACGATGCGTATTTGATTTGCAAATAAATAAGTTAAAAATCTTGAGGTCTTCGCCTTAACTTCGCCACATAAAATTAATTTTATGTAGCGAAGTTAAGATGAAGTCGTCTTGTCACACATTTAACCACAGTTCACATAATGAGAAAGTGCAACAGGAGAATAAAAAGAAATATTGAGTTTACAGCTAAATTACAGCAATAAAAGTTCAAAATTATTAAAAAGGAAGAAGAAAAATTTAAAATCACAAATTAATAAAATAAAACAAAAAAAAAAAAACCATCACATTCATACATGTGTATATGTCATCATCCACTGTTCATACTAGATAACGATCTTGTCTAAGAAAGTTCAGCACAGCTTTGTTGATAGAGGAAGACTGTATATTTCTTCCGCACTGAGTCGTGTATTACAATCGCGTGCCGTGGCTACCATAAATGTCTTGGAATAGGCACTTTGTGATTCCCAGGTATAAACAACAGCCAGGCTATAAAATGAAATAAAAAAAATTAGTGATGCGACTGAATCCTGCAAACCGTATTACCGTTTTTTTTCTGCAGGTAAAGACAAATGCAATGTCTACAAGTTTGAACCTCGTAGATAAGAAATTAAGCCCTTTTGGAAAATAGTATATATCACTATTAAAAATTTATTATATGAAGGGTAATCTGAAATCAGGAGAGAGTGCAAAATGTTCATTGCAAAGGCCAGTGTGTGGTAACGCAATGACTCATGACAAGCACAATGCCGTGTATTGTTTTCGGTCCTGGAAGGCGTAACTTACCCGCAGGTGAACAGCTTCATGAGGCAGGAGCTCTTATAGACGTTGCCATCAGAGCCACATATGGGCCCGTCGACGGGCGCTTGGTCGCAGGACACGGGGCAGTTCTCTCGGTGGGCGGATATGTTGTTACACGGACCCAGGTGCGACAACTGGATCCCCAGCCTGCCAAGCAACGTTACAACGTCTTCACAGCTATATAACACACATGCATTATTCGCGTTATTATTTGCTGGCAAGACTAATAAACTTCACTGACGTGTGCATAACCATAGTACGAGTTGTTATGATTACCAACAGCCTTGCCTGGAGAACGGGCTAACGACGGCAATGCAATCAGGCCAGTAGTTACACAAGAAAAGGGCCTCAGCGACTCTCCCCACCCGCACTGAAGTGTAACACAATGTATCTGGGGAATCGGGGTCTGTCTCCTCCAACCCTTCCAGCCGTTAACGGCTCGCCAGGATGGTCCTGGATCGAGGCCCACGACGTGCCGCTCGCCGCTAGTCGACTACAACCACCCAGCCTTCGGCGTCATGAACAAGGTGAAAATGTCAGATCCGATTAGGCCTGCAATTAACCCATTGTAGTTAACTTAAGGGGTACTGATCCCTACCACCTCGGATTTAACTGTTTCTTCTCGATAACTTCAGTTCCAGTCGATGTATCAAAATTTTTGTCACGACAAGGCATAGATACAAACTAAATCGATTTTCTGTAATTGCTGGAACCATAATATATTCATTATTTTGCAATGGGAAACAGCTGAAAAGGAAAAATTGCTTTATTTTCGGGAGCGATTACAGAGGCCGCAACATTAATAGAAACAATGCCATATGAATTCCAAAATGTGAATGAAACAATAAACTATCCCTTGTCAGCGTGAAGAAAGTAAAACAAAGTGTCTTATTTTCTGAGTTATAAGAAAAACCGTAAAACCGATCTGACAGGGATCAATCCCCCTTAATTGTGTCTCACTCTGATAACATCGCTCCCCTCCGAATTAACTGTAAGGCAGACTTTGTATTTATGTTTGTGTAAACTTGTAGAAATGTTTGCGTTATTTATTTATCCCTATAACTCTCCTTAGTAGCGAAGCCCCTAGTGTCCGGCCATTTTTAACGTTTCACAACAGAGTGAAGTGAAGAGTGAAAAAATTTTGGTCAGCATTCAACATACAAGTCATTAGCGCTGGTGAGGGGTGATATGATGTGACAATGGAGCTGTGCCGGAATGAAGTAGCGGGGGAAACGGGAGATCCCCGAGAAAACCCGCAGACGAGCAGCATCGTCCGGCACGATTCCCACATGTGAAACTCCTGGGAACTCTCCCCGCCGGGAATCGAACCCGGATCGCCTTGGCGGGAGGCGAGCGGTCTGACGTGCGGTTTGTAACGCAGAGTGTCTCTGGGAGGCATTAAAGAGTTGAACGACGTATCATAAAAGTTGCTGCTGATAATATCCAGCTAGGCTCTATTGAGCAGGAGCAATTCTTCTGTGACGTGGGCATTTTCTCAGAACTACAACAATCGCCGACCCGGCACAACGGCCGTCGACACTCGCACATTATAGGTCGCTACGTGTATTCATAACTCTCTGCTTCCTCTATTGCCCGTGCCTTCGCGGCTCATTAACGACGTAGCTAGTTTCCACGCGTAACAAAGAAGTTACTGAAGGGCAGAGTAAATCATGCTTGCACTAAGCATCACAAGCAAGAAGATGTAAATGTCCAACACACGAGGATACATTCCACCGTCTATCAAATAATTTTCAACTACAAAAATTGATTTCATTCTCTGTTACGAGACTTTTGTCTCTGTCACGAGTTGGCAGGCGGATGAAGTTACATTCGTGCGATTTACGTAAAGCTTAGCAGTCTTTACATTTATAATTTTATCTGGTCATAAATGCAATGCGACACTTGAGTAGTACCAATACCACGGCGCATCATCGTGGATAATAAACTGCAATAAAGTTCAAAAGCCCCATGAGAAAGGTTGAAATTAAAAAAAAGTTGGAGTTGAAACCTTAAAATATTCGATTTTTAGAACCAAAAACAAAGGCTGATTAAATTGCCAAGGAAGTCTTTGCCATTTGAAGGCGACTTATCATAAGAAGTATGCTTTCGTTAAGTACGACTGGAAATATGTTCTTCAAATCCTTTAGGAGCTAATAGCTCATTAAAATCGCATCGTGTACTGAACACAAATACAATGTAAGCCTATCCGTTCGTCTAAAGTATGTGTGTACGTATGTGGTATTATACATACATATATACATATATGTATATATATGTGTGTATGTATATATGTGCATGTATATAAATGTGTATGTATATATATATATATACACACACACACACACATATATATATATATATATATATATATATATATATATAGGGAGAGAGGGAGGGAGAAAGTTGGCAAAACTGCTGTTACATAGGAGTGATGTATTTTTTGCCCTACATTCTCTCCTTACAAAAACTTGTATATTTCTACTGACAGTTATTATAGGTGGATGTATTCTTCGTGTTCCACACCTGCATGTGCGAAAGTGCTAAGAGCTCTACAGCCTCACCCTGGCCTCTGAAAGCAAATCACGGAACTGGCGTGCAGTATTTTCTCCTACAGTTGGCCTCGTCATCCATCATCCTATCAATTTAAACAGTAATATTGGTCATAAATATGCATTGTACCTTTTTAAAAATTTCGCACCAAGAATATTTTGGTACCTAAAAAAGGACTGCGAATCACCCATTTTCGGCTGAGGCAAAATAATGCTTTGAATAATAGTGAAGGACTTGAAATGGTTATATACTCGTGTAGCGCTGTGTGAATGCCATTCCTTAGCAGTCGTCACTCATACATGTTGAGCTGTTTACATTTAACGGTCTAAGCTTTACACGTCGCTCGGAAGCCCAGTAAGGTAGCCATCTAAGTGATGTCCCTATAGCTTTACTTGTGCAAAATATTGCGTGAAGTTAAACGAGTGCTTATCTGTTTCGGTTTTGCAAACCACACTGATATTTTTCTAGTGAAAGTTGTCTGGAAAGGTAATTTTTAGTCTTTTCAAGAAGCCACAAAAATACGTTTTTAATAGTCGTGTCGTAGTTTCAAAGCACAGAAGTATTGTTTGAAATATGCTTTATTTTAACTTGTAGACGCTGGGATCAATTCTAGCAGTTTGCTTAAAACAAAACACTCTTGGCACACATCAACAGTGATGTGTCAGGCGATGACTTGGAGAAACTCACCGTCTTAGGGCCGATATTATAAACCTCTTTCGAATGACAACCAATTACTATCTCCATAGAGAAAGCATTGGTGAGCAGTTGGTTATCATTCGAAAGAGGTCTATAGATACGGCCCTAAGTGTATAAGAGTAGAGATGTGAAAATACAGATACGAAGCAATAACCTATGTCATATCCTCATGTACAAACCCAAACTGTGGCCCTTTACTAGTGGTACCTATTTTGACTAAATTTGGCTCTTATGAAATTTTTTTTATCTCTCATAGTTTTCCCGTAATGACTTGTTAAAGTCATATTTTGCATGTTTCCGTTTAAAGGACTACACTAAAACCAACTGATACACAAAACTAAAAAAAAAAAAAAAAAAAAAAAAAAAAAAAAAAAAAAAAAAAAAAAAAAAAAAAAAAAAAAAAAAAAAAGTCACAATGGATAAAGAAATTGCAGGCTACAATGTCCATGCTCATAAAAATACAGAATAAAAATTATTTGTACTTAAAAAAAATATTGAATTTTTAAAATTTTTATTTTCCGTTTCAGCATTTTTAAAAAATACAAATAATTGTTATTCTTTATTTTTATGAGCAATACATTGTAGCCTACAATATCTTTATCGACCATATTAAAAGAGGCTCAGTACTTGCTCCTTTGATACCGCTGTTCATCTCTGTGACATCCGTATTGTTATAGGATCCTTTAGACTGGGTTTCCAATACCCTGAAAACCCTGAGTAAATATGTATTTTCATGCCCAGAAAACTCGCGATCTCAAATAAATTTTTATTCTTGTAGCAATATTCTCCTCCTGTCAATGCAGAAAACTGTTTTCATCCGAAAGCTATATTATACCGCCGAATATAATATAACATGTTATTTATTACCCTTGCTATCGCCACGGCTATGCAGTTGGTAGCACCCTTACACAGAGCACATTTAATAATACTGAAAAGCAGGGAGAGTTCGACGGATATTTGACCCCCTTACGTCTTTCAGCATTGCAACTTGCGTACTCCAACCGGCAGGACTGACAATGACGTCCCGGTGAGCGACAAATTAAGTTTTTTTATTACTTGTGTCAAGAGCCAAAGAATTGAACTACAGACGCCAAGATGTATCTCTTTCTTTTTCCTTCAGGAGACTAAGCGTCAATGCCCCCAAAAAATTAGGCATTTTCACTGTTTTTTACTATCTAATGACATACGGCAGGAATAAAGTAACACATATCGTCTACAGATAATATTTTTATTAGATTTCCTGGAGAAAAAAACTAAATTCCCAGAAAAGTTATTTGCGGACATAGAGGCTGTTCATAATAAAACTGTACTCACAGTATAAATTAAAAAAGGAACACTATTTCATTAAAATATAAAATTATGATTTTATCGCACTTGAGCATCTTGTTTCTACTGTTTTGGGATAATTATTTTTTTAAAACTTAAACGAGAGCAGATATAAAAAATCTATTTGCAGTTTTGTTAAAAATGTTTTTTATTTTCGTAATATCTAATTTTATTCAAAAAAAGAAATTATACGGTACCAACTGATTGGTCGATTAACCAGAATTTCGTTAGTAACATAATGAACTGAAACTATAGAATTTATTGCCTTGAAAAAAAAGCTAACGCGAAAAAAATAATTTTAAACAATGCCCAACCTATGTTTGATATCTGCTATCTTTTAGGCGTATAAAATTAATATCGATAAAAAAAAGTAGAAACAAGAGAGCATGGCAGTGACCAAATATTTTCACTCCAGTTATGTAACAACCACGCAAAAAAAAAAGTACTGTTGTTATTACACTAAGACCGTTCAAGTGCTCTCTAAAATAGTCATATTAAGAATATTATATTTAACAGTTTTATGTGACAAATAAAAGTATCAGTAATTATCCTGACGAACGATAGAGAGCGCGTTGAGTCGGTATGCATAGTGACACGCTCTCAATTTTTTTTTAATCAGTCGCCTAAGGGCTGTTGAACAACAGGGTCTTGCTACTATTCAGCTCTTATCGCTCAACTCAACACCTTGCCGTGACAGGTCGTCGCCTCGTAGAAGGGAATGTGCAATTGTTGCCGCCCACGTACACAATGAATCAGCAGTTCGTTAAGCTATAAACTTGGTGCCTCCGTAATGAGGAGCAGTGCCATTATTGATAAAAACAAAATATTTTTAGAGATAAAATGTTTTTTTTTTTGTATTAGTGTGTGAAATACAACGTTAATTTTTAAAACAACATCCTTTATCTGCAGTTTTTTAATACAAATTTTTTTTTATAATTTAAAAATTTAATTTTAACGCCGCATCACGTTAAATCTTATTGTAGTGAAAATTATTTCACATATGTTAGTCTGGTGATCGTTAAGTTTATGTTGCCGTTACAAGCACTTTGACGTGCATCATAGAAATACTGAGAAGCATGCTAATAATTTTGTGTTTGAAGAAATTATAATCACTGGTAACGTCTACAAAAAGAACATTATTTTGAACGCATATAAAATAATGAATTTCACGCTTAAACAACCTTAACAAAGAGAGGGGATATGCAACAATCTGATAAAACTCGATAAGTTAACAGGTCGAACCGTTTAGTTAAATCTCTTGAAAGGGAGCTGATGGCCCAAGATGGATGCAAATATAGACGGTTCGGGATAAAGTGAGCACTCAAAATTTAACCTGCTAAATTTATATTTTCAGCTAGGTATCGTTCCGCGCATAATGGTTGACGACGGGAGCGTCTAATCTCGCTGGACACGTTACTTCATGCTTGCGCGCGTAAGATAGATTGTGTAGTTTGTAGTGTCCTTTATAGTTTGATAAAAAAAAAAATTATTCGTTTTACAGAATACAAATATGTTGAATTCAGTTGATTTATAATTTCAATATTCTTGCATTTAAGAGTGCGTGGTAGATAAATAAACGCTGAAAACATCAATTGAATTCAACGCTTATTTCGAAGCCAATATGGATAAAATACTCAATGACAATCCTAGATAACGGTGTTTGCCAACTTTATGAGTAAATATTTATCCAGAATTACTAATTCGTTGCGCGTGATCTCTTGCGCCGCAGTTAAATGCACGAGGTTCCGGCGTCAGAGATTGTGCCTCAGAAGTTCATAACACTGGAAACTGTTAAAAACGTTGGCTAAAACTATGGTTTAGGATTGCTATTGTTTAACTTTCACAAATTGGCTTCAAGAAACCTACAGTTATAGATTAATGCTTTTAGCGTTTAATTATGTACCACGCCCTCTTAAATGAGAAAATACACGGAATTACATTCGGCAATTCGTTGCCAACAATACAACGAGTAAGGTAAATGGCTGTGATTTTTTTTCTAAAGGTAGAATCTTTAGTGTTCACTTTGGCGAAGCTCTCACCTGCATATCTCGACCTGCAGCATGCACCTGTTGAGGTATGTGTGGCCGTTGGTAGCACATACATAGTCCTTGTCCTTGCCACAGCGGTGGTCACAGTTGGAGCCCTGAGACTGCTGGCACAGGCCCGGATTGGTTGACACCTGCACGCCTGCAAACCCGTCTATATGCAGCACACGACTACACTGCCTGCACACTCAATAGAGCTTACTAGTACCCCTCACGTACAAATTCTTAGTTGGCAAGTCGTAATATTTACTTTAGAACCAATTTTATGTATGCGTTCTTAAACATTTCTGTGCTAAATCTGAGTTACTTCTTAAATGCAATTCATAAACAACTAGAGAAAAAAATTGTGTATTTTTTTTTTCTCTCACTGTTTGCAAATTGAATTTAACTCTTACAGAAAGTTGAGTGCATACTTGTTCATGAAATATAAAACTGGTTCTGCGTACATACATTTTTGTTTTACAATCTAAAACATATATTACGATTTTAAAACCAAGAATTTGTACACCAGTGTTATAGTGGAATCTTAAGAACACTGATAGGGTCCAAGCATATTACATTACTTAAATCTTAAGCATTAAGATGTAACAGTTGAACTTAAAAGATGCTTCCATTACACTGGTTTATATCAGAACATACGTAGAATAGTAGTAATTATTAACTATTAGATCGAATGGAAAACATATCTGCACAAAATTAGATAAAATATTTTCTAGAACCCCTAATTTTTTACGTTGAATTCCGCAGATAAGTGCAAAATTTCAACAAATAATCACAGCGTTAATTAATGCGTCGCGCTTTCCTGAGGGCGTGGTTCAGTGAAACCTGAACCATGCACGCAAGTAAAAAATTCCCAGACGGTGGTAATGTTTTCCCAGATTAATGTTGGCTAGCCTGCGGCGCTGGTGGTCGCCTGATCAGCTCTCGGTCGACGCACCCGGCCCAGATGCTGTCGGGCCAGTTAACCTTGAGGAGCAGATGAGAGTGGACGTACATTGGACGGCATTGTCAAGTATATTGTCGAGGCTGGATCGCTCCATTGTGCGGTGCGGTCCCTTTTGTCGAGGAGCGCTGCTTCAGAGACTACAACACCCCCAACCCCTTCCTTTTTCCGTCTCGTGTAGTGAAACTGGCTTTAACGAGCCTACGCCAGCGATACAAACAAAAGCAACACGATGCAGACATACACATTTATCACTGCTTTTGTAATCTTTATTCAATAGAAATCCTTCAGCTCGGAGATACAATCAAATAAGCAACATGTCCTCCTAGACTAGTCACTGCACTTGAGCAAAATGTTTACAGAAAACGTACAAACAAGATGTACACACATGATTCTATGTTCAATGTGTTTTCAGCTTTAGATCAATAGACTAACATAATTGGTGAAAAAATCTCAGAAAACAAATTGATGAATTAGAATGGGTATAGTGCTCGTTCCCTGGAAGAAAATTCTTATACACACACACACAAAGCTTGTCATAGTTGGACAAAGCTTGTCATAATTGCTGTATTAGTATAGGTAACTATGTAACCGGATTTGATAACTTGGAGTAAGTATTTCTAATGATTTCACGTCCAAAATAATATTATATAGATAGTTTAGTGCACAGAATAATATTTTTAACATTGTATTAACGTAAATTATATTGATATTGTTCCTTAATAATGTGTGTTAATATCACTCGCCATGGGCCAATGGCCGCCCGGAATGTTTGTATTCTAAACTATGAAGAAATATGTGAAATGTAGGCATATTTCACACTTAGAGAAAAAGCAGTATTTATAATCATAGGATGCTACTTACAAATCGCAGTTTCGCCATGATCTTTCATTTATTTCAAACAGTTTCTAATATCTTGAATATTTTTAACCAAATGCTTTGAAAATATTTGAGACTGCTGTGTACGGTCATACGACACACAATTTTCCCAGAGAGATTTTAAAAATAATGTATCGTTTGCTAGCAAAAAAAAAATCGTTTCATTTTGGCTTATTTTGGCTTCAACATATATGATATTTCAGGGGCAAAAATCTAAAAATCTGTTCGGTGTATTGCAACAGAAAAATTCAGATACAAACGATGATATATAAGTGTTAAAATTATAAGTATTTTTTAAAATGTATTATTGATTTGCATCAATACAAATATTTTTGAAACCACTGCAAAACTAACGAGCGAGGGCTTAAGAGCAAAAACTGGTATTTACTCCAAACATTCATTTCTAATGCATTATCCTTATTCAGTTTATTTTTAAAGTGACTTAAGAATAAAAAAAATACCAATTAATAAAGCAGTAGTGAAAACTGTTTTTAAAAACTGCAAGGAGATTTCAACGGTTTATTTTATGTATCGGTAATGATACATTATTCTATATAGGTGGTTCACAGTAAAGTTTCTACTTTTGAAGCACTTTTTTTTATTTCAGCCAATTTAGGCTATACTTTACTGCAACTATTTAATAAACACATATCACCGTCAGTAACAATAAAAAGTTATCAGATGACAACGTATGAAAAATTTAACGCCTGAAACCATAGTAACAATTATTTTTCAATTATTATTCTTGACAAGAATGTCTCCAGACGGCCGCTTTGTCGCGAGCAGCCTACCGACCACAATTAATACAATTGAACTTCAGTCTGCTGAACGATTGGCACAGCGACTAGGGCGCTCACTTTTCTCCAAGCTATCCGGGTTCGATTCCTGAACGAGTCGACCTGGATTTTTGCATGAGAGAATTATGCCGGACGATTCGTTGGTCTGCAGTAAGTTTTTCTCGAGGCTCTTCCGTTTCCTTCCTCACCTCCATTACGGCGCACGACAAAGCTGAAAAACATATTTTTAAATTTTGTGTCGAAATATTGGTGAGTTGGTAATAAATAGCATTAATTTATTATATTAGAGAATTTTGTTTGTAATTTTCAGCAAATTATAACCTTTTTAAGCAAACATGTAATTGTGACTTTATTTTGACACGTGGAAATGCCAATGCGTGTTAGTAATATGTCATCAAATAAACGGAAAATAAATAAAACAGTGTGAAAATCAATGGCTGTCGTGCAGTTAGTATGTACTGGCAAGGGACTATTTACCTGTAATAATGTTTTAGTAACTACTCTTACACAATAAAGATGATTTGTGTCGCATCGCGTCTGTCGTGCTATTGAGAATGCAGCATGAGGTTCGGCTTCGCGAGCTCGTCACCTTCGCCCTAGGGCACACCTTCCAAAACGTGTCGTTCATTCATGGAGGGGCCGCCATACGTTCTCTGAACTGACAAACATGCACGGCAAGGTGTGGCGGGAGACAACTCACTGACCAGGGAACATCTGTATGCGGAGAGATGTCGGAACATACGCCACGTCAGCCACGTAATGTTCAGTGGTTCGGGCACGCGTCTGCGTGAGGTGCGTACGTTCGCAGAGAGTAGGCGCCAGATCGCCTAGGTTATCAGCGAGCTGTATTACACATCGATCAAGCTCGTGGACCATGAAGACGGTTTTGAAAAGTAACCTTGCTGCGTCAGGTGCCAGTTGCTCAAGGCCATTCACAATGTTGTGAAAGTATGCCAAAATATGAGGGAAAATATAAGTTTTATTTCCTTTTTTTCCCACCAGCTGTTCGTGTTCGCCGTGACAGTAGCTTGGATTTTCTTTATTACAAAATTACATTTAAACGCTTGCAACAGTTCAGGTTTTTAAAATGGTGGGAATTCAAGATAAGTCTACGCAAATTTATACTTTTGTTAAATATTTTACTGAATGCGACGATAGTGCTATTTTCTATAAATTATTTTATTTATATTTGATTTAATATTCGTTTTGTACTTACTACTTTCTTAGACATTCTGAACACAGTAGATCTACACTCAACTTCACTCAGTTATTGTTTTAGTTATTTCTAATGATTTATTTATTTTTGCGCCAGCCGGAGTAGGTATTTTTCCTGCAAAAAACAGTTTACCCTGCCCTCGTACAGTGCTGACCAATGAATTGATCGAGAATTAATTTGACGCTTGCAAACTGTACTCGGGTGGATCGCGCAGTGCTCGTCAGTTAGTCAAATATACACACATTAACAAACACTGACCTCATACTATCACCGTCTAAATGAACAAGCTGTGGGAACAGCGATACTTATAACGGGTTCACTTCTTTAGTCGTTGGTTTTTGAAGAAAAAATCGTTCTTCCGAGTAGTTAAATTGGTCAAAACGATTTCTTTCACATGTGACTGTATCAGTACCGGCAACTGTTGAACGCCGTCATAGGAGGTCATTTCCATAAAACATCTGGATAAGTTTGATGCAGGACATCGCATTTTCCTTTTCCGTTAAAATAGTGATCTTTCGAAGTACTCAAGGTCGCTCTACTGGGAGAGGAGGCTTGGGACAAGAGTTTAATATAACATAAGCACTGCGGAACCATTGCACTTTTGATTTTGACGATTCACTTATATTATATTCACATTATGTTGAAGGATGGCCACCACGTTCCCCGAACTTGACACACCTCGGCTTCTTAGTTGAGAGCATCTTAAAGTCTTGATAAATGAAACATTTGTAAATATGGAATTAAAATTCAGTTCCGCGTTTGCAGGCGACAGTATCACTGTTCGCAACATACTAAACAACTTTGAGGACGGTCAAGCATTCGGTGTTTCGCCAGCACTTTATGTATTGTAAACTTCAGATATCTTTCTGAACGCACACGACATCCGTTTATGTAGTTACCGACACTGAGCCAGATACCTCTGCCCTTGTCAAGACAAGTATACCTAACTTTGAAAGAAAAAGGCAGTTTCCTATAGATTCTTGTAAAATAAGTTGATGTTTGTTTTTAATTAACTATAACGCTAGCCCTCACTATAATTATCATATGCCAATGATAATTATTGTTGTTTAAAAAGATCTTGCAACTAATGACTTCTTCAATTTTTTCCCTGGCAATCAGAACGAGATTCATATAATTTACGAAATCTGTTTCTCAAAAGATTGACTAATTTTTTTTTTAATTCATACGTTTACGTTTTAGACATTTTTTAGTGTCAAAACATACACACACGTATATGCACATACGTATATTTGCGTGTGTTTGCTCAGGTATTTTTTTTAAGTTACTTAGGTCTACACGCATATGTTTCCTTCCCAAATTATTGCAACAATATGGATAGGACTTTCTTTTGGAAAACCCACGGTGCCGTGAGGTTTGGCATACAGTGGATCGCCTCCATTGGTTGAGCTCTCCAAGGTGGGTTCTTTATAATTTATTCCAGAAGCGGTCAATACAAAATAATTAGTACAATGTTTCTTATAAGTATGGACTGGAAAATTTCACGAATTCAATTACCTGCAGGTTAGAATCCATTGCACTATGCATACTCAAGTCCCGACCATTTGTCCACTAGCTGCTACTCAGTGGAACAGCAGACAATGAACGAATGGACAGGGCTTGAGTGTGTATAGTACAATGGATTCCATAGCAAGCAGGTCAGTGAATTCGCGAAATGTTCCAGTTCCTACTTATAAGGGAACAGATTGCAGAACGTGTATACAAATAACTGAGAAAGATGAAGGCTTGGCTGCTTCAGTCTAAAATAAGTGTGGCGGTGATGTAGGGAGTTCCAGGCCTCGAGAGAAGTTTGTGTTTATACAACTTGACGGTGTCTGGACCAGTCTGCGAGACAATGGATGCTGCGGCCATGTCTGGTCGGTCAGCCGTGCAGTCTGCCGTAACTACTTGCGGCATTCACTTGCTCACTCGCTTGCTAACGCCGATATTATGACATTCATTACCGTACATCGGTGTTCACGGTTCGGTGAAGTAATTACTTTTGAAGACCATCGTGCCAAAAATTACATCGAAAATCTCATTTTGTTGAGGCTTCTGACGTTAACTTTTTAGTATCCTGGCTGAAATAAAGGCCTCAGTGAAATAATTGCATTATGATATAATGGCAAGTGTAATGTTTCGGAGACATTAGTTTTTGTTTAAGGGCAGGTCTCTCTCGTGTAGTTTTCTCTTAATATAAATAAACAGTAGCTACTTACATTACATAAATTAATAATATTTACTATAAACACAGTTAAATATAAAACAGCAATTATTTATAGCATAGCGGTATCAGCACAGATCAAGACAAACATTCATAACTTGGTGAAAAATTTAGATATCGGTTCAAAAATTGTTGTGTGTCTTTTGTATATATAATGGAACACGATAAATTGTTTGATGGAAGAAATGCCTTAGCTTACTCAAGTCTTTATTCCAGCCATCTCCTCAATTATTACCAAAACATTACAAACAATACCAGACAACTTTACAGTCCAGTCACCAAACTGTGTTGCATGAGCTACCAAATAAAAACATTATCACCTCAGTAGTACATAGTGAGACATAAATTCGATACAAAGAAAGTAGATTTGATTTTAAGAAGCCTCATAAAATTGACAATTTTGCTATGTTCTCGCAAAAGCAGTAGAAAATGTGGAAATTATAATTTCTACAAGTTTTACAGGTCGAATTCACATAAGGATACTGTTAATGGTATGTTTAAATTGTCCATCACGCACTATTCCATGCTAAGGTAACTGAAATAGACGAGTTTGAGAACCGCTAGCTTTGACACCCGCTGGAATGAGGATAGCGACTGCACCAACTTTCTTAATAATTCTGAAACAATTCTAATATAGTACGTCGCCATTTTTCGTAACATCTAAGGTTACATGATGTTTTGGTTTTGAGGTTATAATGTAAAAGGTTTAAGTGTTTTCACGAAGATATTATGTAAGGTATTGCAGAATTGGTACACACGTCTTTCAATAGTTCGTTTAGGTGTGTTTATTCGTATTGTAGCTATAGGTAAATATCTCGAAATCATATAGTTTGCTGTGTACCATCTTGTGGACTAACATCTCTTTTCTATGACTAAGGACTGGAACATACCGTGATTCTTATTTCAGACCACGGTGTTAGAATTACAGGTCTGGACACTAACCTATCCAATAATGCTATTGAGTTATGATGAAGTGTTGTTTCTAACATCTTTGCAATACAGGATCGTACTACCCATAGACATATATATACAATGTCATTGGTACTACCACATCTCCTAGCAGTTCCGACACGTGCTTACTCCTTGTAGATCCATTTACACAGAGTGCCAATGGCGCCAATAAGTCATATGAGGGTCAGTTTTCAACTCCAAGTGTCCAGGCCTGTTCCTCTATGGCCGTGGTCTGGACACTCGCCCGGAAACTTTACATTATAAAGATAAACAATTTATTAATTTATCAAAATGTATTTTTTTTTATCAATTTATGAAATATTTCCTTTGCTCACAATCCTAAAGCATGGCTCCAGCAATATTTATTTACTTTATAATGTAAACACTGGAAAAAAGTGGGCGGAGTTTGAGCCCGACCGCCCTGATTGCAGCGCCAATAAAACACAATATTCTCGGGAACTTGGTGAACTGCAACCAAACAACAAGGGCTCAAGTTTCCAGGCGAGTGTCCCAGACCTGTTCTTCTACGGCCGTGATGTAGGCCTATATATACTGAGAAACGAGGTTATGGTTGGCCAACCTACAGTCGCATTATACTCGTTGATATGGTAATAAACAACATTTTTCAGTTACCAATATGGCGGATGGGCTCCTTCCTCTTCCGTCTCAAGGCTTCATACCCTTCGCCCTACGACATACTTTATGTTCCATCTGTGTGTTTCTCTAATCTCTGATTGAAATTAATGCAAAAATGCGGTAGCGTTTCCAGCTGAAACGTCGCAGCTGTACGCACGCCAGCCCAATAGGATGTAACCTTGATTGTTGGTGTCCGCGAACACAAAGACAAGCGGTGCGGAGCAAACCTGATGCCGCTTCTCCGAAGAGAGAGGCGCGGACAGTGTGTTGTTGGGGAATGCCACCGACCTTGCGGTCACTTGGCCGGCATGTTACGACATCCGGTGTTGCGTGAGTGCATCGAGACTCTCCCCGCCACCTGCACCTGACTGTGACGACGATGTGCTCTAGCCAGCTTGCCGTTATACCTCTCTCTCATCACAATACACCTTCACTTACATTTGCATACGTACACTCAGGGGTGCTAAGGGCATCTCCAGGAATTTTTTTTTCGGGGGAGGGGTGGAATGGGATGGGATATTATTGTTGCAATATACTATAGTCTGTCTCATATAAGTATTCCGTATTTTGACACCTCACTTCTTTGAAGTGTGTCTGTACACAGACTTGAGGAGACCGTTCTTTTCCAGGAAGCCAGGTATATTTCAAGCTCCAAACAACGGAATTGTTGGACTCATTTCTCAGAAGAGAAATGTCAAAGTACGGAACAGTTACATGAAACAGACTACATACATATATACATAGCATAATTATTGACTCTGTTTTCTTGGTGTTATTGCAGTCATATTTCAGAACCTCAATAACTGTAGTGCGAAAAGTGACTTTCCTAAGCATTTCGGGGCGGATGGGGAGGCATACATTACTATATCCATCATCTTCTCCCTTGCGGCAGGCGCAACCAAGATTTTGGCTTGTGGAGAAGAGTGAGAAGGTCACAATACCTAATATATACAATATATTTTGTAAACTACAGACATGTGAATCTTAAGCTGTATTTAATTTATGTGCGTGTACACACGTACATATACGTATAGACGCATACATACATTGTACGCACACAACTGAATCGTCTTTTCCTTTGGAAACTAATGAAACAATTGTTATGGACCCTTGCTGGAGGGGGGAGGGGGATAAAGGCACATGTACTACAACTACCCCCTCCCCAACGGGTGTGCAGAAAAATAGTAACTTCTGCATCATAACTGAATAGTCAGCGAAGCAAATGAAAGAATGTTTCTTGGAACTCTGCCGTTAATGATTATGTAATTGTTATTTTATTGTTGGTTGAGGTACATGGTTTTCTTTAAAATTCTAAGGGATATTATTTGTAATTTTCAAAATATTATGAGTTTTGTAATTATTTTAGGCTACTTATTCAGATACAATATTTATAATACAAACTACGATATTTATTATTATATTTGCAATTAAAGTGTGCTAAACTTTTAATTGAGAAGTATACGACGAAAATTGTAACCATTTGTAAATAATTTTTTTGTTGCCTTAGACGTCAACTTTAGAGAGCAATGAAATATATACACCGACTGCATTTACTATTAGCCACACGGCAATGTTTAAATGATATCCAGCAAACGATAGAAATAGACGTAATGGAAATGTAATAGCAGGTTCTGTAAAAAGTTTTACTAGTTTGTCGTGAACTACCTATACGTAGGTAGCAAAGACGGATGCAGCTTTGGATCCGCAAGAGGACTATATCTTAAAACATAGCTATACCCTTACCCCAACCTAAAAGCGGGGCTCCTCCCCCGGAAAAATGTTAAATTTTATGGTGCAAAATTGTGTTATTAAAACAGTTTCCAAACTAAAAAAAATTGAATATACCCTTTACAAAATGATCAAATTTTTAAGAATAAATTATGTTTTTAAAGTGAAATCATTTGTGCTGATGTAAAATTAATTACGTACATTTTTGAGCTTCCGCAACAAGTGATTGTGTTGCTAAGAACATGTTATTTAGCTTTGCAATCCTTTGAAGAAAAAATACCGCAAATTTATACATATATCAAAAATTTATTCTTACAGATTTAACTCTTATACATCATCGCTTATGTCTGAATTTTTCTGTTCCAATACACCAAACGTATTTTTAGATTTTTGCCCCTGAAATAACACATATTTTGTTGCCAAAATAAGCCAAAATGAATCAAAATATTTTTTTGCTAGCAAACGATACATTATTTTTAAAAATACTCTCTGACAAATTTGTGTATAGTATGGCTGTGGAGAGTCTCAATTTTTTTTCAAAGCATTTGGTTAAAAAATATTCGAGTTATTTGCAATTGTTAGAAATAAATGAAAGATCACATTGTCTTTTATAAAGTTCTAGGAAAAAGTATGAGGTAATCTTTTCAATATTTGACTTCGCACTTATTTACGGAGTAGTCTCGGGAGAGGCCATGATCCCTGTGCCCCCCCCCCTCCTCCCGCCAACGGTCTGGATCCGCCCCTGGCAGGTAGTCAACAGCGAGGTAATTAAATTCAACACCGGTTCTTCCGAGAAAAAAAGGTGTGGGGGGGGGGGACGAGGGCGGGAAGGGGGGTTGTGCATAGCAACATTCGCCTTGGAGCGACTTCGGGAAACCGCACGGAGAACAGAAATCTAGTTGGCCGGACTGAGAATCGTATTCTTATCCATCGAACACAAACTCTCTCACTGTAATGCACGAAAAATGATGTATTTAAGTAATGATACTTAATTAACAGTTACTAGTACACCCAACTTTGAATTTATGCAATGTGCGTTCATTGGTCCTTTGCTGTTAACAAGTACATAAAGAAACAAAGTAAGTAAAACGTTTGGCCACACGAATGTAAGTTTGGATAAATTTGACAGCAACTTATGGGCAATAGTATTTTAGTATTTTGCGATTTGTTGCACAATGCAAGACATTTTTAGCTTTAAAATGAACCTGAAATGTCCATGTCAGCATTTGTACTGCAAAGTTTGTCTTGTGTAGTGACAAAAATAACAAAATATTTCAAATTATTGCCCATAAGTTGCTGTCAGATTTATCCAAACTTATATGAAGTTATATATATATATATGCTGTAAGACTTTAAACGGGTATTTTTTTAAAATACTTCTACGTAGAGAAATAATGCGTTTATTTAGTTGATAGCAACTTAAGCACGATTATAAAACATACTGGTCTTAAGTTTCCTTAATTTGTGAGTGTGCTGCGTAAAATGACTTCTCAATCATGCTGCTGCTGCAGATTTCAAAATTCCTGTTTTTTATTCTTACTGCAAGTCTCCTAAATTGGGCTGTATTAAGTTACAAATTACGAAAAGATATACACATATGTGTGTATATGTATATATATATATATATATATATATATATATATATATATATATATATATATATATATATATATATATATATATCTTTACAATAATTTATAGATCTAATTTTAATAATATAACATTAACAGTATGTAATTTTTTTTTTGTTCTGTTTGTTATACACTGGCCGAACACTTCATGGAAAACCAAACAAATACATTAATATATGCGACTATATTTATATGTACTTTACGTCTACCAAGCAATCACGTGTCAGTAGGGACACTTGATTCTCGAGAAACGGTTTTTTGTCCCAACTTATTTCAACGCCTTGTGTGCACATCTGCAGCTTTGCTTCATGATTATTGTCTTTGTGTTGAGGTGTCGCTTATTTGACTATAAATCAGAATAAATTATTATAGGCTGTTCACTATAAACTGACACTCAGAAGAAATTCTAATTAATTAAAATATGTTTTATTGGGCTAATACATGTTAACTTACGAAGAGTGTTGAAACGTTTACACTAGTTTTAGCTACATGTTTCATATTAATAATAGTAAAGATGGCTGCAAAACGGCTCAAAGAAAACTTTATGCAGTGCTCACTGCTGAAATCAAACATCTACGATTTGCGGATAGAAACCCATGACGCAAAGCTCATAAAGCAGATTTACAGATGCCCAGAGAAAAAGGTTTGGTTGATTCAACCGTATATATGTTTGTATATGGCCAAACAAGCGTGTAACAGTTAAACCAAACCAACCAAATATTTGGTTGCCTGGCAGGTATAGTTATCCCAAAAGGATGGTTTAGTCCAGTAAAAATACATTTTGTTAGGACATATGTTGTTCAGCCAACAAAACTTTTGTTGAATCACATTCTTGTTTGTCCATAAACACATATACGGTTGAATCAACCAAACCTTTTCTCTGTGTGAGCACACAAGGCATTTAAACAACAGTATGCAAATTTACTTTCGGGAAAATCAGGTGTCCTTACACATTAGTCACCGCCGTTAATCGACAATTAATAAGGTCTACTTTGTCGAATGTCAACTTTCTTAAAACGTAATTTGATAGTTTATAATGCTGTAGTAATAATATGACGGTTACGTGCTGGAAACAGCTTAGTAGCCAAGAATCGAGACGGAGTCAGAGCATACCTTTGCCGCAGGTCTTCTTCTTCATCTCACACTGGCTGGCGTAGATGATGCCGTCAGAGCCACAGACGGGCTCGGCATTGTCGACAGGGCAGATCCTAGGACACGACGAGTCTCTGACCGCAACCGCCACTGCAACAGACAACACAGTCATTGTCTCTGACTTGTCCTCATCAATAGGCGGGGCAGGGACACTACATTCATACAGTTTATTGATGTCTCAGTGAGCGCTAATCTAAAGATCAGCGGTCTTCAACCCACAAAAAATAGTGGGCCATATTCACAATCTGAATGACGCCTGTGGGCCACTAGTGTAAAATACTGTTTACGTTCACGAAAATTTTTAATTATATGTGCATGTTTTATTTTAAATGTCCGGCGGACCACAAAATAAAAAATAACCTCGGAAGGTCATCTGTGGCCCGCGGGCCAGGCGTTGATGACCCCTAAGTTAGATAATAGCACTACATTTGACCTTATTTTAAATATACAATAATTTTATAATATTTGATCACAATAGTACTCGGACAAAACATTTTGATATTACCTTACAAGCATAATATTTATCTTCTTTTCCAATTTACTAAAAGAGTGAGAAGAAAAAAATGTACTTGAATAACTAATTAAGAGCATAAATATTTGTCTGTGCGTTAAAGTAATATGATAATAAAATAATTTATTCTTGTTTTTATCCAATTTCAAAGGCAGCCTCGGCACACAGCCCCCCTTCTCTCCTTTCCCTACTAAGTATAGCTATACCTGAAGTCCTATTACGCTTCCGAGTTTCGTGCGCAGACTTGCAAGTACGACACAACACAGGCAATAACCAATGTAGCGTTATTTTTTCGCACCTTAAAATAACATCAGACCGATCATAGTGATAAATTGTAGGTTACCTCAGTTTGGTTTCCTGACTGCGATCAGAATAAATAGATTCTTAAACAACCTGAGCCAATGCGCTCTGTTCGCCACGCTAAACGAAATAACGAAACTTCCTTTTAAAAACAAAGATGGTTTTCAACAAAATAGATTTGATCGGTTCATTGCTTCCTGCAATTATTTTACTTGACACAGAAATAACAAAATGGAAACGACCAATGGCGAGTGTTAGAAAATCTCTACACCCGAAATTCTGTAAAGATACACGAATGGAATTAATTACGTAGGACACGATTCTACGCACATTTCACACTCACTTCTAATCAACTTAACTAATTTACGAGAAATAATGATTTTGATAGAGACGTGGATATACTGACGTAAATGCATGTATTAAATATGCATAAATACGTGCATACAAATACGACACTTCCCACAATTTGATTTCCACGAATAGCTTCGCTTACCTATACCCAATACTTACAAATTATCCACAAAACGTTCAGCGTGCACTTTGTTTTCTTACCTACTCGCGTCTGTTGGTCAGCAGATATCATTTGGTCAGTGGCGTGGGTGTGTTGCAAGGTAAGCTGTATTCCGCGACGATTGAACAAATCCGAGAGTGGCCTATTAGAAGTATTAAGCGGCACCTGCACATCACGTGTCAGTGGCTATAGTGTCAACTACCACGCAACCCTGTACAGTTCTCGCCAACTGCAGCCTTATCTGGCAACAACACATCGGCTGCCTCTTGTGTGCGTCTTCTTGGCATAATTTCCGCTCGTTGATCAAGCGTAGCCAAGTGTGGTGCGAACCGCGTTACATAAGCTGCCCCTCTGCAGTAAGTAGTGTCTATACACACCACAAGAAGAGTGACTGTAGGGCCCTTGTATGCAGCGGCGAAATGTGGCCGTGTTCCAGGACAAGCTACAGTAGATCAGACTATACACTTTGAACACGTGACAACGCCTTATAAAGGTGTGTTGTGGAGCCCGAGGTGTATTGATAGAGAATTCATTCCTTGCTGCTTGTACGATACTGGGAGGAAGGTGTTCCTGTTCCTGCCAGTCTAATGTTCCACAGGCAACTGTGAGTGCCTAGTAATTAGAGCCCACGATTTTTGGCGAAAATAATTCTGCAACAGTTTGTTTCAATGCCTTATGTGCACATATGAAGCTTTGCTTCATGGTTACTTCCAGAATTTATACCTGCACAGACATGGCTCATTTGACTGTGCCAACAGGAACAAGGTTACTGCGACACCACACGTCTGTGATATACGTTTAGAACCCTAGACGCTGAGAGTTAAAAACAGCCAATCACTGACCATGAAGCAGAGCTGCATATGTGCACATAAGACATTGAAACAAATTGTTGCAGAATTCTTTTCACTAAAAATCTTGGGCTCTACTAATATATAAAACACGGACTTGCCTCTATATCGATTTAATATTTCTTTTCCAAATTAACACACAGTAACATTAATATAGATTTGAACTTATTTACAAAATTGGAACCATTTATAATAACTAATAACATAATTAAAATCACGTTCCTTACAGTAGGGGATTGGCATGGCTACACCTCTATACGACCTAGTTTACAGTCTCCAAGCCGGTTCAAGGTTGCTGGATAGCTTTCATCCCTTAGTTTCCAACATTCCCTTCCCACCTGTGCTAAGAGTTAACTGACCGTGACACAATTAACACTCCTTTCAGACCCTTCACCTCTCGCCAGAATGCAAAACCAAGTTAACTAGAAATGTTATTAACGAATTATTGTAATTGAGTGACAATAAACAGATAATCCTTATTACAACACAATTTCGACTGACTCTCTACGAATATTGTAACCTATTGTACAAGTTATTGGATCACTGTTAAGGACTAACAGGCCTGTTACAGTGCTGGTACTTTTCTTCCTGTTCCATGTGTGTGTATTGTGCTATTCCATTTTATTTACACTCAACTCATCTCATTGCTTTGGATCTTCGCCTTCAGACACTGGTGAAGCGACATCTCAAGTTCCTAAAAAAATAACTTGTTACAAAGGGTTTGCGATTGTATCCAAGAGGGCGTATCCATAATTTCAGTAGACGAAACACAAAACGTCACATTTTTGTTTTTACGCGGGGAAAATTTTCTAATTTAAAATGTCCTCGGTAATTCACTCACACCGTTGTTAACGATGTTTCAGGGGAAAAACACAAATTACAGTATTAAAGTTAGTATTTCCTTGCACTAATGTGATACATGCGAAGTAAATCGGCGCCGAGATGCGTGCAGACACCAAGATGCTGTCCGAGACAGGCGAGATATTTTAGTAGAGGAAACCCGCAGGCAATGCGCAAACGGGTCCAGAAACGAGCTCCCCGTTGGCTGAAGGCCAAACAGGTTGACCTTGGAGACGTGAGTGGTCGTGGCTGGTTGGTCCCGAGCACAGACCAGGGCGTGGTAGGTGTATAATTCCAGCGAGGTGAAAGATTTTGCCAACAGGCATGACTGGTGTATTACTGGACCGACATGCTCATCGGTAGAGCCACGATTTTATGGCGAAAAGATTTTTGCAACATTTGGTTCCAATGTGTCATGTGCACATCTGCAGATCTGCTACATCGTCTGTGATTGGATAATTTTACTCTCACTTGCCTTGGCAAATCACAGACGTACGAAGTCACGATAATCTTATTATGATTGGTGCAGTAAAATGAGAGATGTGTCTGAACAAAGACTCGCTGCCAATAATCACGAAGCAGACCTGCCGATGTGCACGGAGACACTGAAACAAAGTGGGGCAAAAATCTTTTCGCGACAAAATCGTGGCTCTACTCATCGGATATTCAGTCTGGCAAACAACGAAGTACAAATTAAAGTTAACTTTTAGAAATAAAAATATATTTCTTCGTGGTTTTTATGTTAAATTATACGCAGTTACGAAAGAAAAATGTATGATCGTGGATATTAAATATTCATTCGTACTTTCGATTGGTGACGATCCGGGAGTTAAAATTGTCGGAAAATTACCTTATTTTTCACACACATTTAAAAAGCAAAACAATTTTCAGTAATGGAAATAGAGATTACTGTAATTTTCTCACTGCATAGATATTCGCAGTACTAATTTTGTGAATGAACTGGTTTTTTTTGTGGGTTCAGTAAACAGTAAAATTTCGAATTTTTTGCTATATAAACAGTGGTCACTAACATTTCCATTTTAAGAAAATATCATTCGGATTAACGTCCACAAGTTTAACGGTTTTTGATACACATACAAAATAAGGTTTTTTTTTTTTCTGGCGAACAGTTGTAAAGGAAATACACTAAGACGAGGCGGATTTCGAATACATGCACAAGGTACTTGTCTAAACAATGAAGTCATTAACAACATTAAGCTGCACGTCCCAGGTAATGCAGTAAGCAGTAAATTTAAACAGTGACGTGCTTCCAAGTTTGCGGAATCCTGTAATAACTGGACTCTTCAGGCAGTGATGGGACGTTGAAGATCGTCTGCTCGTGACTTGTCCCCACGATCTCTTCCGTCGATGTCGTCGTCGTAACATCGCCTCAGGACGCGGCACCAAGGACGGCAAATGAACTTTGCTGTGTTCACAGATAATTAACGGCATTCATGGTCAAACTTTTTGCGTTATTATAAATTATGTTTTTTTTATATAGAGCCGCAAATCTTGGTTACTTTGTGTCAGCAGAGGTAACACTGTGTCATTTAAACTGTTTTATATTTAGGCTGTATGGTTTAGTATTTGTCCTCGAGCCGGAAAAATACTGATTTACAATCTAGGCACAAGTCAGAGGAACAAACAGCAGGAAACATATGAAATTAACTATCGTGATTTCAGTGGTTATCAATGACCACAGAATTCGGGGTGGCTCATAGCAGATAATCTCCTGTACAAGATGTTGGACACAGAGAACATTGGAGTATGTGGCTTGTAGTTTGATTTTGTCCACACTCGTACCTTGAGTAAAAAAAAAGCAGTCACTTTATTTAAGTACAAAACACCTTACATTTAATCACTCCATATAAATTTTGTACTTTTGCAAGACTCCCTCAAAATAAACATTTAGGTGGCCCAATAGTTAGTATGACCAACAATAAAAAAATAAAAAAGTGATGAAGTTTCAATAAAACACTAAGGAAATAAATATAATTTTTATTCGATTTCGGTGTGTGCATGTCTAATATGCTTGTGAGAAATATTTCAATACAGCTCAAAATAATCGCCGACTTTAACAAAACAGCGAAAGGAATTTTTCCTCGAAATTTATACGTTTGGTTATATTTTACGTGTATCGATATTATTGAACGAAATTAGTCCAACGTTAAGGCCATGCTCTTTAGTTTCTGCGATAATTATTTTTTAAAACTTAAACGAGAGCAGATATCAAAAATCTGTTTGGCAGTTTTGTTTAAAATGGTTTTTTTTACCGTGATAGTTTTTTTCAAATCAAGGCATTATACGGCTTCGAATGAAAATGTAATTAACCAGAATTTAGTTAATTGCCTAATTAGCTACAACCATAGTATTTACTATCTTGAAATAATCAGCCAACATGAAGAAGACGATTTTAAACAAAACTGCCAGATATATTATATCTTCTCTCGTTTAGGCGTAAAAAAATGATATATATCGCTAAAAAAAAGTATAAATCGGAGAGCATGATGGCCTTAAACCATATCTGCAGACTAACATCGAACAAAGAGGTGAATTTTAAATAATCATGATATTAAAGGTAATAGGGGGCTTTATGTCTAGTCGAAAGCGAGGTCGTTAGGACCGGTGAAACACAACTTCACAAATGCCCAATTAAGAGAGAAATCTGCTATGACCTTTGTTAAAGAACCATCCCAGCATTCGTTCGGAGAAATTTCGGAAATAACCACAGAAAATCCGGAATCAAGATTGTCGTAGCCGGGAACCGAACACAGGACCTTTCGAATGCGAGTCCTGCGTGTTACCGATCCGCCACCTTGCTTGCTAAATCAACAACCACGTCAGCAGAAAAAAAAAACTTTGTATGTAAAATGTTTTAAACTCATGTATCTTACAAAAATTTTGAATAAACTTATTATGGTTACGTCGAAACTCTAAAAAATAGGTTGCCAATGTATTATGCAAAAAAATTGTTACTTTCCTATCATGTTATACGATAATCCAAGGTTCTTATATGCCTATTAAATTGTTAGGAAATTGAGTGAAAAATTACACAATGTACGTGTATTGTTTAAATGTATGGTTTTAAGTAGACTTAAATTGCGTCACTTGTTTCTTACCCGAACAGCCTAAAAAATAAAATAGTTTGAGAGTACAATGTCATCTCTATTGTCACAAAGTAACCTCTGTTTACGGTACATGTTTGATACAATGTTAGACTGATTATGTCCACTCCACCGTATGTGCGGTAACATTATGTTATCTGGCTTTACACATTAACAGTACAGGTTGGACGAACTGACAAAATTTGATGAAGTTATGCGAAACAAAGCGTATGAAGAGCATAGTTTGAGAACTCTCACTGAAGAAAGATTCCTTAGGGCACAACGTTAGTGACCTCTGGTTTCCTGGAGAAAAACAGGTTTTCTTCAACCTTGTTGACCGCCATGCCGGTCAATATTTGACCTCCGTAACTGAGATTTCCATTCCCCTTTCCTCCACCTGCTGGACCTTCTTCACTGAAGCGTAAACAAGCTGGATTCATAATAACGATATATTCATATGGATCCGAAATTATTATTGCCTGTTCATGATGAGCTGAGCACTATTGGCGGAAGAAAATGTCCAATAAATAGAGACCGGGAGTTTTCGCGAATCATTTTGTGCACCATTTTGTTTCAAAATGTCTTACGTGCACATAACTTGTACCTAGGGACCCTTGTTTTTCGCGAAAATAATTTTGCCCCAGATTGTTTCAGTGTCTGACGTATACACATGCAGCCCTGCCTCATAGCTATTGGCAGCGTGTCTATGTGAAGAGCCGTATCTAATTTGACAGGGCCAATTTCAATAACGTTCCTGCAACACTGCACGTCTGTGTTTTGACGGTAGAATACCAAGGCTCGTGACAGTTAATATATCCAATCACTGACCACGAAGCAGAACTGCAGATGTGTACGTAAGGCACCGAAACAAAGTGGGGCGAAATTTTTTTCGCGAAAAAACAGGGTCCCTACTTATACATTTCTACTTCATGGTTATTTGCTGTGTGTTTTGTGCCGAGTCGTCTTTCGTTTAGTAGTACCAATCAGAATAAAGTTAACTGCGACACCACACGTATGTGATTTGCTGATAGAGCCCCCAGACGATGTAAGTTAAAATATCCAATCACTGACCACGAAGCAAAGCTGCAGGTGTGCATAAAAGGCGTTGAAGCAAAGTATTGCAAAATTCTTTTAACTTCCTGTACCTACCAATAAATATATTTGTTTGTGAGCCTCAAACTATTGTGGTGCGTTAGAACAGAGAAGGTTATTTATGCGTAGTGATAGCTAGAGACGTGAAAATTTTGCGTTTTCTTTTAGGAGCAAGCTATAATTCAAGCAAATATAGGTCTGTACCACGTTCATAATTGGCCGTTGGCTTACTCGATACTTCCTGGAAGTAGCTGAGCTAATAATAAAACTGTAACTGAATACAGGCCCATTTCACTGTCAGCGAGCAGCTAATAAACAACTGCTGTCTGCAAGATCTCACATATATTCTTGGAGGCTAGCCTACAGCTCAGTGAACCCGCTAATTTTTCCGGTCTCTAGTGATAGATTATAAAAAATCATTCGGAAATGTATTTTCAATTTTTTCATGAAGTAGTGGAGTAATTCTACCGTGAAACTCGACTGTAAAATGTAATTTATTTAAATATAAAATATCACTCGAAATTAAGCAAAAACAATCTGACTAGTGTCATAACTAGAGACCGGAAAAAATCGCGGATTCACCGAGCTGTAGGCTCGCCTCTAAGAATATATGTGAAATCGTACAGACTGCAGCTGTTGATTATATATATTCAGTTACAGCTTTATTATTGGCTCGGATATTTCCAGGAAGTATCGAGTAAGTCAACGGTCAATTGTGAACGTGATGCGTACCTATAGTTGCTAAAATTCTAGTTTGCGCCTAAAAGAAAACGCGAATTTTTTAGGTCTCTAGTCATAACAATGAAACGTCAAGTAGTTCCTGATTTTATTTAAAAAAAATAAATTTTGATGTCGATTTTCAGGGTGACATTACTCCCACTATATTCCAATTAACAAATAATTGATAAAAAAAAACATTTCCAACTTACTTTTTCATAAGTTATCACCACGCAATATTAACACACGTCGTCCTTAATCTTATTGCATGCACTATGGGGTTCAGTCACATAGTCTTTGTAACATGAAGATGATGGAGCAGGCACATTTACTGAGAAGACAAAAGAAGCAAAGCTCTAAAAAACTTCTCTTTATCTCACTTTATCGTGGTTATGTATGCAAGAAACAGCTAATCAAATCCTCTCACTAGCTTCCCTCACATAGCTTCTCCGTTAGCTAGTTTTGAATTAAAATTATAAAGACGATAATTATTTTCTCCTCCCTGTACAACTGTATACGACTGTAAGGTTTTACCAAAGCGTGGTTTGTTTAGTTACCAAGAACAGTATTCGTGTAATGAGCTTACGAGCTAGCGAAGGTAACGTCTGTGTAATTAATATTGCAGTGTCATACGAGTGAAGTAGGCGTTTAGTAATTGCACACTTGTTAATAGTAATTGAAATTTATTCTCGCTACGCAATGTTAGAATTGCTTGTACGAATTTATTTTCTTTGTTTTCTTGGTACACACAGAGTTCGCACTACAGAAGAGGTTAACTAAGTTGGTCAGGTAATGGGTGATTTATTTTATTTATTTTTAATGCTCCATTATATTCGTCAGTAAGTTATCATAAAATGCTTAATGTAGTATCCACTGGACGGATAACGTTTCTCAGTCGGCGTGTTTACGATATGTTAGGTTAGTATCAGACCAATGACTGTTTTGATAATACAATAAATGTCAATACCGCATTTCGAAAAAAAAAAAAAAAAAATTGGTGGTGAAAGGTTGCTATAGTTTTTTCTCGTTGAAGTCAACTCGTTTCACATAATGTTAGTACATTTTGACAGGTCTGGGCACTTTCTGTTTACCGGCGTTATGTATATTTAGGACGCGATATCGTTCGACATTTTTGGTGCTGAAATGAAAGTTGAGGTGTAAACTCCACAATACGTTCAATAAACGTTGGTAATGTCTTTGGAAGATTTTTGCAGTGGGGATAAATGACTTCATGAAAAAGTTGTGGACATCACCAGTACAGTGCTATGCCGTCTCATAAAAAAAGTAAAGCAATAAAGGAAAAAACAAACCGAATTGGCTGTAGCTAGTTATTTATATATGGGTTGACTACAGCCAATTTAGCTTGTCTTTTTCTTTGTTTTTCTGGTTTCACTCTTGTTTTTCTGAGACGAAATTGCACTGCAACGGCGTATGTCCACAATTTTTCACTAACTAAACTTTGGCTTGCACAGCGACAGACGTCATTGGCGTAGCGTAAGGGAGGGGGTCTTATCTAAGAATAATAATGGAACACCGGGCATCCACTAAAAGAGAGAGGTCCGCCCCCCCCCCTCCCGAGAAATTTTGGATTTCTAGGTGTAAAATAGTGTTAATTTTTGCAGTTTTTTGTAACAGAAACATTGAACTTTCTTCTGGTAAAAATACTATGCAATTTGCTAACAATTAAAAATTTATTTGAATGCCAAAGGAGAGAGGGTTGGAACTCCCACCCCCCCCCTCTTCCACGCTCCTGACAGACTTTACGTAATGTAAACAGCAAGTGCTCCTAGAATGTGGTGAAGTTATACTGAACGGAGTATAACTGGAGGAAGAGCAGAGCAGCGACTAGCGGGTCGGAGGCTGCGGCGACGTCTCGCCGGACCGCGGAGATTGTTAACATGCTCCAGTGGCCACACAATGCAAGGTCGTTGGCCGTTAAACAGCTCTCCGTGCCGCATGCTCCGACAGTAAGATCCAACGTTTATCTGCCATCACGTGTAAAGCGCTCTCTCGCTCGCTCTACTCCCACCGACCCAGGCCGGAATAAAAAAAAATACACGATACACAGCATACGGACCATAACTCTCGCGTCCTCACGCCAAGAGCTGTTGTGTAGGGCCTGCATGCGTTAACATCAAATTATAAAATTATTAGATGAAATTAGACCACTTTGTCATGGCAAGGTTCCAAGCTTAAATATCTAGTCTTTATGCTTAATTCTATCCTACCACGTACACTTACCACCATAGGCCTACTCTTCAATAATAACATTATTTTCCTTTTGAACATCACTTACTATACGCGACACTTATATATTTAAACCATACTGTACTATCAAAATTATGGAGGAATAAAATTATAGCAAAAAACACTTAAAAAAAAATAAAAAAAAAAACGCTTGTGTTGAAATATGAACTTTAGAATAAATTGTAAATAATCTTTAAATGTAAAGTAATGGTAGAGTAATTATTAAAAGTAAGTAGAGAGCCCACCACATTTTTTTCCTTTAAAGTTATTTTTTTAGTCAATGCATTATTCTTATTTAAGCTAATTAAATTTATTCTTATTTAAGCTAATTAAAAAAATTAGTTATACTAAATTGTGGAATATCCTATTGGCGTTGAAGACAATCTTTATATTTAATTACTATTTTCAACTTTTTAATTCATATTGCTACTAAAGCATGTTCTTTCTTTTCAGTTTTCTGACTATAGTTTTATTCTTTTAAGCTTAGCCTTAAAACAAAATGGAATATTTAAACAATGATTTGCTGCAGAATGGGTTATATAAACAGATTTATTTTAGGAAATATTTTTCTGTCGCAGCCAGATTGCTTTTTATTCCATAAAGGGTGATAATACTAGGCCATAGTTATGAAATCATTGTGTTGTCATCAATTTTTAATACGCGTAAAAAAATTCAAATTATTCGGCCGTCTGGAATAAAATGAAAATTGAACTGAAAGATTTCATTGCATTCATACATATCTACTTTTAACACAAAAAATAGAATTAAAACTAAAATAACAAAGCTTCTTAAAAAGTAAAATTTTAAATATGGGTAAAGATTTATTTCAAAACGTTTTTTTAATTATGCTTTTAAAAAAATCTTTCGCAGCTAGATGGCACTATTTATCGTAATGGGTGATAATACCAGGTCGTAACTATGAAATTATTGTATTGTCATAGATTCTTAACATGTGTGCAAATTTTCAAAATTATTCGGACGTCTAATGGAAGTTCGTGAATATTGAAATGAAAGATTCAATTACATCATGCACGCACGTGAAGTTAATGAAAGCGTGTTAAAAATTAATAAAGTCACGCAATTAAGTTATTAAATGATGTTTTATTATTACTGCTCACAATTGTGTTGCTCACAGCTACTCACCTGAAGGATGACGTGAATGAACGAGTTTATGTCAACCAATGAGAAGGCCAGTTATTTAGTCGGGGTGAACGGTCAGCTGACCTGTCCTACGGTCGTGGTGTCCACAGCATACCACGAAAACTGGTTTGTTCAAAAATCTCGAGAAGCGAAGCAAGGTCAATGTTCGAGGATGTCCTGTTTTTCTTTATTGTATATCTTTGCAAACCTATCTCACGATACATTCAAGTATTTTAGAGTTAAAGTGAGAGATTTTGGTCAGCGCTTAACGTCTATCTTCAGCGCTTGTGAGGGGTGACATGAGGTATGGAGCAACGCCGGAGTGATAGCGCGGGGGAAACGGGAGATCCTCGAGAAAACCCGCCGACCAACTGCATCGTCCGGCACGATTCCCATATGGGAAAATCCGTGATCAACCCCAAAATATTTTAGAATTTAATGACATTACCTTTCTAATAATACCACCTGTCACTTAAAACGTTATTTAACAGTAAATAAAAAATTTTCGCCTTGAAATATTTTTAGCGCACTGGTCAATTAAGTAGTGCAGACGTGATAGTTGAGTAGGGTTGCGTATTCGGGTGTAAATATAATATACCATTGCGAGCATGAGTCCATATTGCTGCACGGTAATGCTCAGAACGATTAAAATTCGCGGAATAGTAAACGTTGTGATTAGCGTATTGGCGCTTACAAACGATGGCATGTAGGAGGTGAGATGTAAGTAGGGACCCTGAATTTTCTGGAAAATAGTTTTACATCAACTAGTTTTAAAGCCTTATGTGTACATTTGCAGTTCTCTTATAAAGACAGTTCTACTTCATGATTATTGGCCGTGTGTCTTTTTGCAGAGGCGTAGCTTATTTGACTGTGCCAATCAGAATACTGTTATTGGAACTCCGCACGTATTGTGATTTGCACGTAGAACACTAATACTTTCTCCTGTATAAGAACACCAATACTTTCTCCTGTATAAAACAAAAAATAAAAATTCCATACGTCCTGTCCAAGGGCCACAGAGTTTGGGGGGGGGGGAGGCAAATGCCCCCTGGATTTAAAGTGTTTTAACTGTATAAATATATATTTTTTTGTATTCTTTAATTTAAATAATGCTAACTTAAGCACATAAAACTGAAGTTTTATTATTAAAGTATCTAATTTATACATGCTTAATTAATAAAAAAGATGCAACAGGGTCACTATCGCCGGAAAACAAAATCTTGCCCCCTCCCCTAGAAAATCCTGAAATGACGTCCCTGGTCCTGTCACCCCTCACCAACGCTAAAGACATGGATGTTAAGTGCTGGCCGAAATCTTTTCACTTCAGCTCGTCGATAGTCAACCTCTATAAGACATCCTGGGGTTAAATTGTATGACGTAATATTAATGCCACAAGTGTGTTGCACTTCAAGATATTAATATTTTAGAAGGACCACAAAAACACAAATTTTTGCTATTTTTCGGCCGAGAGAAAATAAACTTTAAAAATTAGCTAAAAATCTTAAACGGGCATGTACTCGTGTAATGTTCCCTTCAGATATTACTTACGCACGTTGGGCAGCTTTTGAATCTGCGGAAACTCAGTCGCCGATGTGAAGACGCGCATTGCACTCAGACGCGATGAGGCAAATAGTGTAGTAGCTCGAGACAACTCTGTGTCCGATCACACAACGGTCATATCTTAGACAGCAAATCGTAGTTAACATAAGCTTTGACTCGACCTTTTTCGTTTCCTGTCATTCTTTCTTTCATTCATCTTCTTCTTCTTCTCTCTCTCTCTCTCTCTCTGGAAATGAACACACAATTGATGCCAGTTCGTTGTGTTTTGAGGCATTTCAGTTTTCCTTAATATAAAATAGCCTTTAATTAAACATAGGAATATGGAAATCTAGTTTGCACATTTCCTGTATAAACTATGATTTACATTGACGAGTTTCCAAGAAACACGTAAATACTTATTCGAGCATTTCCTCCGAGTTGAAGGCCTTCTCTTGAAAGATAAGTGCTCAAGGCGAATAGCCAGTTGAGCCTTGCACATAGAGGTGATGAGACAATTGCTGAGACAAGCAAGAGTCGGTCTTAGTGCTCACGTCCGTTCACATTCATTATAATTCTATAGCACGAAAATTATATATGAAACATTATGTTAATATGGAATGCATAAAAAACCAAAAGGACTGAAGTGCACACGCTGGGATGTAGTTTTTCTCCTTATGTTTTCAGTAGGTTGAGAGCTAATGTCCTAAAAATTCAATTTTTTTTATTTCAAATCTCTCTATTTTCTTCCTAGTGGCATCCGTATCACTAAAGTAAAAAGTGGCGTCCACAGATAATAGTTATTTACCTTTCCTGGAAAGAAACTATGTTCCCAGAACAGTTATTTGGGGACATGTGCGAATACGTGCAAACCTTGGTTTTATAAAAAACACAATTTGTTAGATACTCATCTTAACCTTGCCCATTGCCGTGCATAACCAGACAAAGCTGAACGTAGAGTTGATTAATCTTTCTTTCTTTCCCCTGATGGCAGATGTATCCACTGTACGGTCCGATTCGACGTCTTAATAGATGGTGTTCCTCGCAGGCGGCGCCGGCGAGAAGAAAGCGTTCGCCGAGACAGCAGGCCGCTTGGGTGTTCTGTTTTCTAAGAAAGCCAAGAGCGAAGAGTATAAATCTATGTTACGTAACTGACAGGCGCTTTGGTTTCAATCTGTATTCCGTTCGTTCCACGGGCACCAAAACGGGGCGCTTTTATCTAGATGATTGCTCATTACCGCTGCTTGAAGCCGGCCGTGTTGGGGGTTATTATTCTTTAAGTGCCCCGCCTCTCCGTGAGGAGAATGGTCAGCCGGGGAATGTTTTGTACGCTCCCTTGCATGTACGTATTACCGTGATAAACATCGATCGCCTGTACCGCTACAGGATGATGACCCGGGGATAGTGGGGGGAGGCACCATGGGGCGGAGAGCTAGGCGAGACCAACGTTTTTTACCGTCTGGACCAGAAGAATGCTACTCTGGTCCAGAGCTGATGAACCGAGATCAGACGGCCAGCATCCAGCTCCGCTCAACCGTGCACGCCTTGGCGGTCGGCGATATTGCAGCGTCGAGGCTACAGTTAACCCCCGTCTGGCGCTCTCGGCTGTACGCTATCGTGCGCTTTCCTTGCACCGCTAATCGATCTCGCCATCTTGCCCATTTCCAGGTTCTGGTTCTGGCATAGTAACACAGCCACGTCCGGGTGGCTGGAAATGCGAGAAAAGCTTGGCGAAGGATATATGTGCGCGCGCCCCAAAACCACCACGACGTCCGTGACAAAAAAAAAATTGGCTTCATGCAAGGTCAGCCGCAAATAATGTTTTCTCGAAGGCACGTAGGCTGCTTAGCCGTCGGTAGCCAGGTTTGCCAACATAGTTGTTTTCCAACTAACGTAGTTGTTTTGAAGCTTTGAAATGACTGTTTAGTTGGTAAAATA
The DNA here is from genome assembly GCA_003012365.1 of Medauroidea extradentata. Taxonomy (NCBI): domain Eukaryota; kingdom Metazoa; phylum Arthropoda; class Insecta; order Phasmatodea; family Phasmatidae; genus Medauroidea; species Medauroidea extradentata. The sequence continues at coordinate 59,205 of PNEQ01004150.1, forward strand.
GGCCAACTATTTAGTTGGAGTTGCAACTAAGAAATCTGGTTATGTTGAATTATATATAGGCCCTACTTACGTAGTGTTTCAAATGGTTTGCAGCACATATCCGGGATGGTTTTCGTAATGTAGCAATTTCGTTTGAAAATATAACAGTGACCGTTAATTTGGTCAGCGTTCAACGTCTAGGTTTTTCGTGCTGGTGAGGGGTAACATGAAGTGAGCATGGAGCAGCGCCGGAATGAAGGTGCAGGGGTAAACTGGGGATCCCTGAGAAAATCCACTGACCAACGGCATCGTTCGGCACGATTCCTACATGAGAAAATCCGAGAACAGACCCCGCCGGGAATCGAACCCGGATCGCCTTGGTTGGAGGCGAATGGTCTGACCCCTCGGCCACTGCGGTCCTTCAACGTTTTTGATAATAGCGGGACAGTTTTGGCCGTACCATGCCGATGGTGGTGTACCATAGCACCAGGAAGTTTATACACCCAGACGTAGCAAGTTATCAGTGCTGTGCCAGTAGATTCTTGCCTGGTGGAAAATATAATTTACTTTTTACCACTGCTCGATATACGACAATAATTCGATCTCCTTTGCGGGAAATGTTCTACGCATCTGAACAGTGTTTTTGTCGTAACACTGAGGCATTGCGACTGTCCTGCAGCTCTGCCAGACGAACTCCACAAGTAGAATCGACATGCTGATAACGAAACACGCCAAGCCCAGTTAATTTATTCGAACCTCCAGCTCCGATACCCATCAACTATGGTTGGTTGCTTCTGGTCATTTTATCTCCATCCATCTTTCTTTGTGTCTCACACATGCACACCTTCGGCAGCTGAAAAAAAAAAAAAACATCTCGGCATCCAGTTCTGGAGAGTTGCACGTAGGAGGCGATGTTCGCGATTGTGGCTTAAACTTTTGCTCTAAGGTGAACAATGTAGACGTTATCGTGGTCATGCCTAACTAATGTCTTCATTTTTTCTTCAACTTTAATTATGACGTCGTCTGCATCCCGAGGAAATGTTTTGTGATGCGTGGAATTGAAGGGAGATACAAGACGAATATCGGAGATAGGTTGTGATTTAAAAGTGTTCTTCGTTACTTTTCAGTGAACATCCTTGAACTTGCGATTGGCCTTGGAAGATTTGAATATATCATAAAATGAATTTCGCATCAAATGAGTAAGTTCTAGGTCAACGTGTTATTTTAGTCATAATACCATTCGCGTTTCTGATTAGCTGACTTGTTAATTAATATGACCAAAACTACAAATCAATTGGTTTCCGATGAGATCCGAACAGATATCACAATGCCAACGTGAACTGCGGCAGCCAGTATGTCAGAATTGTGCGACGTAAGTTCAAATACATCAATATTACGGTTTATTAATAAAACAACAATATTTTTATCACATCTTCATTGTCTAACGAGCCTAAGTATTAATGTAAGTAATATCGTACGGAAATTGCATATTGTAGGGTAAACTATGTGTTTTTTGTTCCGTCTCATCGTTGTGTCGCATGTTACTTGTTTTTTTATTTTATTTGTTATTATTTTCATTTATTATCTGTTTGTTCCTTGTTTTTATTTGACCCGATTCCATTTTGGAATTTCATGTTGTGTATGTATCTTGCTGACTAAAGCATACTCTGCTTATTTTATGGTTTTGTTTTTATTTGTTTAGTTTTCTTCGACAGTCATTCAATTTGCAATGGAGTATGTCCAAGAAACTTAACCCAGTAAACTATGAGTTTTAACAAATCAGTATTTATTTATAATTTTTGTTTTTAGCACGTTTAATCGCCTGGGCAAATGAATCGATTTTATATGTAAATACTGCTTACATAAAATTTATTAAATGCAATGTTTACTTAGATTACGAAAAAAAAAAAAAAAAAAAAAACATGAAAACATTTATGACATGGTAAAATACTTTTCGTTCAGACTTTATTTTAATTATACGCCTGGAGAAAGGAATGCAGAATAGGTCCGGTGACGACGTCTTTAATCGCAGGGGTCTAATGGACCAGCACTTCTTTGTGAGCAGTGTGTAGGAAGCTACTCGAGGGAACAAAAACTCTCGGTTCTTAAAGGCTGAACAGTTACTGGCGGCGCGGTGAGGCGGCTGTATTCAAGGGCTGAGTTATGGTAATTATCAATGTCGAGGGGCGCCGTCCTTCGCGCCGAGGCTGATGAACTCTCGTCCGTGGGTTCAGAGCGGGCCTCCGCCGTGGTAGGCCTTGAAACGTCGGGGCAGTCGACGGCCGCTCTTGGGCAATCGGCGGCGAGAGATGTGCGAACCGCCTCCAGGGGCACCTTCCGAGGAGCAGGTAGGCTGCTGGAAGATGCTGTTCAGTTCCACAATAGCGCAGTGTTGGCATTATATCACTGAGAGGGAAAACATCCTCCTTAAATAACCTGCTGAAACACAAGTCTGCCCGGAGAAATTCTGTGTTCTAAAGACGAGCTCGAAGGTACCTAGAAAGTTACCACTCCTCCTACTTTTTCCCCGTAGGTCTTTTCAAGCATTCTCGCGGTAAGCGCAGTACACTTACAATGCTGTTACATTAGCTGAGGGTTCTATCAACTCCTCAATTGCAAACAATATGCCACATTAAGCATTTTATAGACCTATGTGCACGCCCGGATTAATTTTATGAGAAGACAACATATAACTGCTTTATAGACAGCTGAACTCAGACTCCCCAGTATTTCGTCTTCCAACATGAAGAACTTCGTACTTTACTCTCTACGTAACATCTTAGTTAACATATCCCTCCCCCTTTTTTTCAATCTCTACCGTGCCAGTCACATGGGTCACTAACGTTCATCACTATTTACTATTTAAGTTATCAGCTTGCATGGGTGCATATCGGGTATTGTCAAAATGAATTTTGCTGTATTCCAACCATCACCTGATCCGACATCATGCGACCTCTTTCTTTGGAGGTGCGTTGAGAATCGTGTTTATGTTCAACGACAGCCGACAACATTGGAATAACAAGAGAACGCACAAGTTTTGCTGTGATGTCCACTGATGACGAAATGACCTGTTGGCGACATTTTCGACAGATAACCTGGGGCCTACTTGATTCTATTTCACATCTTAACGTTATTGTAGGTAGTGTTTGCCTGAATTACTAGTGTGGTGTTAGCAGCTGGTAACCGAACATGCACACACAATTGAAAACTATCAGTATATTTTCAAGAACATTACACAATCTGCTTATCGAACTCAACAAGACTATTTAAATTAAGCTCACATTAATTCACGAACATGAAAAAGAATCTCTTATCTTGGTGGCGCGATGGTAGGACACTAGTACGGGAACGTTACAGTGTTGCCAGTTCAGTCGCTTTGCCACTGAGTTTGGTAGATTTTTAGTAACCCCGTTGGGAAAACTCGTAGGCGTCTCATAAGAAACATATAGTTATATTTATTTTGCTTAGTAACCTAGTAACTGTATGTTTTTAATCGCGTCTAATAGGAAATGTAGTTGTGCCAACGATACACAGGTATTGCATAGTTTAATAATTTCATGTACTTGAACCATTTGTGAATCCCAACAGGCATATTACAGAGGTAACTCTAATAAGGTTAGCCATTATTACGGCTGATCTCTCACGAGTCTCGCTTTGAGGCAATATCCCACGTGGAATGCCAGTACATGCATTGTTTCAGCATCTAGTGCAGTGGTTATTAACCTACTTTATTTCTTTTGTTCGTGGACCACTATCCTGTGCCGTGATTTCCCGTGACACACTGACGTACAAGTTGGTAACAATGCGAGATGATTCTATAGCCCGTTAACGATAAAGTGAGCATTGTATTAAGTTTTCTTTCGGCTATTTTGCAGCCATCTATACTATTTTTAATATGAAATCTTCCATGCAACTAAAAACCAGTGTAAACGTGTCAACACTCTCAAAAGTTAACATGTATTTGCCCCATAAAACATATTTTTTTTTACTAATTGCAAGTTCTGCTGAGTGCTCCGCTTGTAGTGAATAGATTATTACGTACTGTACGCGCACACATCTTGCTTTCATAGTCGGTTGTGTGTATGGCCTTATAGTCGTTAACACTATTTTGTCATATTTCTAATGCTGATTTTTAATTAACTCGCGTTTAATGTTTTATTGTGTAAACTATGATATGTAAACAACCACGTCAATTAAAATCAAGTACTTAAAATATCTTATCTTTTGGAAATTTCATAAAAAAAATATTGAGTAAAAATATTTTAATAAAGGGATCCCTTTGTACGTGGAACATCACGAAGTCTCACTCTCCGAAGTTTCGCGACACGTCTAACTCATCTAACGATAGCGTGTCGCAGCACACTTGATTAAAATAAATAACAGTAACACACACGAAGTCGATTCTTTTGAAGACAATTCAGTTCCGCTCGACTAGAGGTTGTAATTTGATGATTATAAAATTATAACAAATAATGATTTGAATATTTGGTAGTAATGTAAATTTGAGTTAGATGTGTCGCAAAACTTCTGAGAGTGAGACTTTGTGATGTTCCACGTAAAAAGAAAGTGACCCCTTTATTAAAATATTTTTACTCAATATTCTTTTATAAAATTTCCAAAAGATAAGATATTTCAAGTACTTGATTTTAATCGGCGTGGTTATTTCATATCATAGTTAACACAATAAAACATTAAACACGCGTTAATTAAAAATCAGCATTAGAAATATGACCAATATTTGTCAATTTGATGAAGTGAGCTTTAACTACGCAAGTTTCCAGGCGGTGCATTTTCTTTAACAAACATCCAACGAGTTAATTTCAGCTTCAGATCTCGCAATACCTTTTCCTTTGGAGCCAACCCTCCTAAAGTATGTGTAAAACTACTTTTAAAAATTGGTTTATGTCATGAGGACTCGGTGGACATGATGTCACCGTCTGCTGAAGTTCGTAAATGTGCCTGAAGTCGGGAACATATATCAGTTCCTGAAATGTTGCATTTGTCGTCGAAGGAAGCCTGCTATTTTCAAGTGTGAGCTTCGCTGTGTTGTCTGTATGTACTATTTGAGTCTCTAGTTTGTCTTGTCCCTGCCATTCTTGTACAGTTTTGTCGACATATGTCACACACATGGCAATTTTTTTTTTATCTGCTTGTAGTTCGACGTCTTAATTTTTGGTACACTGGCTGTGTTATTACCTGGAATTGTATGTATGATGTTACATGTTGGGGGTTGCGGTTGGTGGAGTGTCTAGACCAATCGTCTCCCACCAAGACGATCCGAGTTCGATTCCCGACGGGGTCGGTACCCGGATTTTCGCATGTGGGAATCGTGGCGGACGATGCGGCTGGTCGGCGGATCTTCCCGCTGATCTATTGTTTCCCCAGCCCTTTCATTCCGGCGCTGCTCCATACTCACCTCATGTCACCCCTCACCAGCGCTAATCTTGAGTGCTGACCAAAATCAATTCACTTCACATCACTGTTACATGTTTTTTTTGACAACAGCTGATATTAAGTCCAGTTTACACCAAAAAAGTAACAACATTAATTACAGAATGTTAGTTACAAAAATGTTATCAACAAATTCTAAGCTATAGTACACTATTTTATACCAATTTGATATCAACTGTGCTATTAACATTGTTCAAAACACTAATGTTACCTACAAAATTGTAAGAATGATAACGTATATTAATAGCAATGTTGGTGACAAAAATGCTGATAACATTGTTAGTGACATTTGTTATCAACATTATTAGATCTAGACCACCTTAGAATAGGTCGGGAAAATGTTATCAACAGTTTTGGTGACAAAGTTAACTTGCTAATATGTTTTCAAATTCATAACTTTTGTTGCTAGGAAATGTTTTCAACAATGTTAATAACGTCATATTTTCAAGCATATTTACAACATTGTTAGTAACTTTTTTGAAAACACATGTTATTAGCAATGTTATCGTTGATGTAAACTAGGCTTAAGGCTAGGTTCCAGTCGCCATATTGAATTTTGTTATTTTTCGCCTTTTTGGAATTCTGAGAAGAATAATGTTAAATCGGCGACTATACCGCAAATTATATTTACCTTGAGCTACAGTACAAGCATGGCAATAGAGTTAGTAATGCATAATTAGGCTATGTTCAGTCCAGGGGCGTCATTTCAGGTTTTTCCAGGGGGGGCAAGATTTTGTTTTCTGACGACAGTGACCTTGTTGCATCTTTTTTATTAATTAAGCATGTATAATTTAGATACTTTAATAATAAAACTTCAGTTTTATGTCCTTAAATTAGCATTATTTACATTAAAAAATACAAAAAATATATTTATACACAAAAATTCCAAATCCAGGGGGGGGGGTTTGCCCACCCCCCCTGTAACCCCAAATGACGCCCCTGATTCAGTCGGGCAAATTGTTAATATAACAAAATTCGCCACAATTTGCGGCGTAATTATATGTTAACAGCTAAATCGCAAGGTCTATACTGTAGTGAATTATTTTTGTTATATTGTGGGCTTTCTGCGAATCAAAACATTCGTTCACAATCGCGCATAACCATAAAACGGTTCCGTTTATAAGAAAGAGAACTGAGGTCCTGGAAGCTCCGCAAACGTATAACGTGGGAAGGTCTCCTCGCCACTCTCACTGCACACGGAGCGATCTGAACAGAAGTGGGGCAGCGGATGGCGGCGACCCCCTCTCTCCCTCCACCCTCATCGTCGTCCAGCCATCAAAGGAAGCGAAGAACACGTCTTTCCCACACCAGTAACACGCTTTACATTTCCTCCCCTCGGGCGCCGTCGTCGCCCGGCCTACAGGCTGATACTGTGTCGCCGCCAAGGAGCAAGAGGCTGAATGTAATATGTACAACCTCCTTGGATCTGCGCAGCCGCACTTGGCGGCACTCAGGCCCTCGTAGCTGGAATAGTGAGAACAAATCCTTAATTAAGTACCTTAAACAGCTGGAGCGTGAACGTTATTGCAGCGTGATAAGGGAAAGAAATACTACTAATAGTGTGTTCGATATTGTAATATACGAAATAAAAAAAAATTAAAACTATGCTTCTCTAATTTTACTTTCTAGATATCGGACTTAAAAACATGATTTCAGGGACCCTGAAAATGGCTAAAAACGGCTATTTCGACTGCTGTCACTTAAAAAATACCAGCCGGAATTGTAAAACAAAAATACAGAAGCATGCGCTGAACTACTTATATTACGCACTGTACTTAAATACAAAATTAGCCCCCCATCCCCCTCCGCGCATAAAGGTGACAACGGTGACAACTATAGTCGAGACCTCATCGCCTGCCTTTTTCTGTGCCTAAAACGCGGCATGGTTCCATAAATAAAGTTTCCTAAGTTGGCAGCACTTTAAAACCACATCGGCTATTTTGCAGCGAACAGATAACGTTTCGAAACAAACAAATTCAAATTACTTCTGAATCAAATCAGTAATTACTCAGTCATTTGTGTATAAAACAAAATAGGCCGATTTCGGGAGTTGATAATTAAAATTTCACACTTAAAAAAAAAAAAAACTTAAAACACGAAAATACTTTCTGTTATTCGGTGCCAACATTGTAATTGAGGCAGTGTTTAAGTCATATGCAAACGGAAAGGACATTTTTCAATGGTTACTTTGAGAACTGCCCAGTTACCCGCGAACTGTTCATATTTACTGTATATCACTCGGAAAATTGTTTTCCCGATTTTATGTCAGGTAGCTATGGCTTAAAAATTAATTCAACGTAAAATGTTATGTATAAAAAATAGTCCGTGTTTTGCCTGGGTTCCGAGTTTTAGAGTTTATGATCCGAATTCTCTTTTATACTCTGGTCACGGCGTTTGTTCATGTATTTCACTTTTAGTTATACTATTCATTTTTTCTTTGCGGTTACAAACGACGCAAGGAACGATGCCAGCACATAAAGTAGAACATTTTAATACAGTAGTAATTTTTCTTAGTTATTATTACTTTTTTTTAACGTGAAACTACAAACAATCTGTAAGTTTACAGCAGTATTCTAATGCTGATGTTAGGTCCTGAAAACGTACATTTGTTATTACGCAGTGCTAGTCATAAAACACTGTCGGGAACACATGCTTTAGAATTTGAAACTATTTCAATGCAGGCGCGTAAAACCACGTCTACAAACAAATTACACATTTCCTGGATTTTCAAGATGCTATATAGTAAAAATATTGGAGTTGTTTAGCTTGTGGTAAATAAACCTTGATTTTTTTAAAGCATCTCTTTCAAATCAATCTTACTATCTTTGTAAAAAATAAAACAAAATTTTTCAACATAATGTTTATATAAGAATTTATGGGTTTATGGGCGTACGCCATTGCTTGTGATTTGTTGATAAAATGTGTAAAACGTTAAACATGCAACCCTAGAAGACAACACGACAGTTGATCATAAGTAAAATAACTAATGTACTTGACGGAAAAGTTAAAAAAAAAAAAAAAAGTATTTTAATTTATTAAGAAACTCTGAGTTGGGAGTCCAGTCAAACTACAACATAACAGACAGACATTAACGGAACGAAAAACAAACAAATTGAAAGAAACACTGAACACAAAATAATTATAATGATATTCGATAGACAACAGTTTACAACATACAGATAATATTATAAGATAACAGACAAACAGAGTAGTCAGCAAGGAATGCCCAGTACACCAACAGAACAAACAGACGAAAACTAACACTGAATGTGAAAATACAATGGAAATCGACAAGGACGACAGTGGACAGCACACTAATGACTATAGGACAACAGGCAACACAGTTTTTTTTCCATCATGTTCATCAGTTTGTTTATTTACGATCAACTGTTTCGTTGTCTTCATAGGTTGCATGTTAATGTTTTCACAGGTTTCATCAACGAAACACAAGCAATGGTGTATGTTAATAAACCCATACATTTTTATTATCAAGTCACATTGCAACAAACATTCAAAGATAGCGCAATGTTTGTCTTAAAAACAACTACATCTGAATTTTCCACAGATATTACTATTACCAAAGTATTTACAAGACAACATTATTATACTGACCAATAATATAGACATCAAACGAGGGGCCGATATGATGGAGGTGTCAGACATCTCCCATCTAGGCGATCAGGGTTTGATCCCCGGAGGGTTCAGTCCCGAATTTTTTGAATGTGGGAACTCGAACTCCCGTTTATGCCACCTTTTTCATTCCATCACTACTCCACACCATGGAGGTATTAGTCTATGGAGTGGCAGCTGCCGTACATTTCAATAGTTATCATGTGAAGCCGATCATTTTCGAACTGCGCATGCGCAGGACGTTATTTTTCACGAGTCGCCATATTTTGGGTGGCAAAACAATAGCAGAAAGCAATGTAATTATGTAATTTTTTTCCAAAAATTCTAGCAAATTTTCTATTTGAATCGTACACAACAGTTTACAATTGCTTCAGAAATATAAAAAAATCTAATTAGCTCTCGTTGTGTGTATGTACTTTATAAACTTGATGAATTTAAATAAACGTTTCCTACCTGTTAAAAGATAATCCTCCGCAACGATCGAATATGTTTGTAAGGCCAAGAACTGCACAAACTTTCACCATAATGTGTAGTTAACAAAAAACTAAAACATTTTCATTCAGTTCAATGATATGTTTACATGTTTTTGCCACCACTAGCTCTATCCTTGTCTTTAAACGTCGTCTGTTGGCCGGCTTCAAATTTGCTCAAAGGCTTCTACTCCATAGACTAATACCTCCATGCTCCACACTCGTGACACGTCATACATTCCTCGGGCCGGAGGGCGACAGACCTCTCGCTATAGTCGAGCAGCCGGCCCCACCTTCACAACGGAATTCTCCCAGCCACATTGTGACACTGCCAGAAGGCGGAAGACTAGTATTTTTCATTTTCTCGTATACATCAAACAAAAAATCCTTGCAGTGGAGTATATTTAAACAATCTACTATAGCAAACTTTTAATTGCACAAAGGAAGTGTTTTGAGAGATTATCAGCATCTCACCATCTCGACTGTGATCTGGTAAATGTCTACATTAGGCTACTTATAAACGTCAGCCCAAGTGGTATTTTATTTGACTTGTGAATGCTTGTTTGTGGACGTTGAGTGGCTAGGACACCACCTCAGAGATAGCCGAAGACGAGAGGCAGGAGGCGTCAGGGAGGAGGAATCCTGTAGGAACAACAGGACTCTCTGTGGCTCCCACACACTTCTCCCCTCACAGACGAGCGTTTGTTTATGTATGTTCCCGGAAACTGACATCCTTCCCCCTTTCACGTCAGCTGTACAGAAGCTGTCTTTCTTGTGGGACTGAAGAGGGAAGCTGGGTTTATCTTGTAGAGACAAGTCCTGTTCTGTATTTAATGAAAACTCTATTGCGGACACAATGTTTACAGTTTCCTTGTGGAACAAGTTGTCATACAAACACGTCGCACTCGAGTGGCTTGACATTTTTATTTTTAGGGCCTATGAGAAAAATTAAACGATTCCCGTAGTTCAAATTTTTAGCTGCAAACTGCAGATAAACTTCCTGTCGAATATTCTAGCAACAATACGTGTTTCCTATCCTTAGACCAAGGAAGATGTCCCAAGCTGGCGGAACTCAAAGCCGTGGTAAATGGCGGCAATTCTCTCGGGGAGCGGGGACACTATAGAAGGGAAGTCATTGAGGTGCAGAGACGATTCCTAGTCCCTGCTTCTTCATTACGTACGATGCCAGCGTATGTGATAATGTAGTGTTGCCAACATGGAAACAGAACATTTCGTCTTTAATAAAATTCCACAACATTTCTCTGAGCAAGTAACCTATTTATTAAACAAAAAACCGAGTGAGGTGGCGCAACAGTAACTCGTTGGACCTGTATTCGGTTTTCCGTGGTGTCCGGAGGAAACGACTTCGCTGTCGAAGAGACGCAAATCCCAATTTACCCGACTCTATAAAAAGGAGCGTATGTAGTTATTTCTTTAGTTCACATAACATGTTCTCTATAGAATGTAAATTCACTGATGTGGAGTTACGACTTAGTGGAGTATATATCACAAAGGAGCCTACTTCGAGCACAATATACTTTGTGCTCACCTTACCTTGGATAGCCTGTAGAACGCCTGACCAGACGACATTCACGTTAGTTGTAAGAACCTCGTGTAGTAACGTACGTACGGTAATTGTCAACGGCAAGTACTGCAGTCGGATTGCAATTTAGGAAGCTCAATGAGTTTGATTTGGCAAATGACAATTTTCGACACTGTTGGGGCTATGTTATGCTGGCGCTTATGGAAAGAACCTTAGGTGCAAAACCAAACATTGCTAAAGGAAGACGTTCTCTCCACAAGAGGAGTTTGTACTGGCGTCAGATTTCCGCGTCCGATGAGTGGGAACAGCAGAGCGATAAGACCACTTTCGAGGAGAAGGATATAGGCTCTATTTGCAGCGTGCTAAACTACCGTGCAAGGTCTTCGTTGTATTTTTCCTATGAGACCTTACGTGGTTTATTTTTGTATTTTGTATTTAAGGCCAACGCTTGCTTCTAGTTTTGTGTTTTACGAATTCAGATGGTATTTTCGGAGATACAGCTGTCTAGAAAAGCAGTTTTTATCAATTTTGAGAGGCCCGAAAATGTTTCTAACAAGCGTGCTGAATTAAAGAAAAGTTTTAGCGTAGTTTAAAGTGTGTTATTTTCGTAGATAGCCGCAATAAGAATAAGTAAGCGGTTTCGCGTAAAAAAGATTACGCGACACGCTACAACACAGTCCATGCATCAAACGAGGACTTCTCATTAGTCGAGACACTGGGAAATCGTTAACATAGTTTCCAATTACTAGAGGTACGTAATTTTCGCAGATACATTCCAGGTCAGGTTGAACGCCAATTATGTATACTTCATTGTCATGTCTGTGACTTGCTGGCGGCTGTTACGAAACGCGTTTGACTACTGCAAGACAGTAGTAAATAAGGAAATAATGCGAAGTGCTATCGCTTGCTATCTGCTTGTACGGTTATAAGCCAATAGATAATCGATTGTGGCCAGTGGGTGTATAGGACTGACAAGTCTAGGCTGTAGCCAGATGAATCCGCGAAATTGACGTACCTCTAATTGCCAATTAACAATAGTACCTCAATCGTGACATGTGTGAACAGTATTCTGTCAAATCACACGATAATTAGAGATGATTAGAGACATGCAAAATTCGCGTTATTTTCTGACAGCTGGCTAGACTCCAAGTGACTATAGGTTAGTGCGACGTCTGCCGCTGGCCGATATTTTCGTGACTTGCCACGGAGAATGCTTACACGTAGAGAGGCCAATCTCTGTAAAGACGTAACACACGTAAATGACAACACATGAAAATTCGTGGCCAACTGAATTTCAGATTATGCTCTGTTATGTATAGGAAAGTGAAGTTTAGTCTGCTACCAAATGATAACGCGAATTTTTCATGTCTCTAGTGATGGTTTATTGCGGGAAAACTTGACTGTTTGCTGTGTTTCAACGCACGTTCTGCTTATCAAAAGCTCACTGGCTTGTCCCTGTACGTTCAGCTGTTGCCCTATTTGACAAAGCCAATAAAAATCCCGCTATTGCAAGATTTAATACCTGTTATTAGTCTGCAGACAGCTACGGAGTGTCAGACGTGTATCACCCAATCATACATGTTGCGAGAAACTACAGTGTTTTCAAGGCAATGTTGGTACAAAAATTTTTCGCGATATACCATCATAGAGATGATGGTATATCGCGAAAATGTTTTGTGCCAACATACTCTTGAAAACTCTGTAGTTTCTTGCAACATATATGATTGGCAGATTACGTCTGGCACAACGTAGTTGTCTGCAGACCAATAACATGCATCAAACATTACAATAGCGGGATTATTATTGACTGAGTCAAATAGGGCAACAGCTTCACGTACAAGCGAAAGCCAGTAATCTTCTGGTAAGCTGAACGTGCGTTGAAACCCAGCAAACAATCAAGTTTTCCCGCAATAAACCATCACTAGAGACATGAAAAATTCGCGTTATTATTTGTTCCAGGCTAGACTCCACTGATATGTACACACTCGTACACAATATGTGATTTCATTGCTCACGAGTATGTATGTGATATAATATACGTATTGATTGTTTTACATGCGACTGGCCATTCTACCGAGGAACTTTTAGTTATTGGCTCAAAGTGTTCCCAGCTACAATCCACGACACTATAGGCCAGTGGATGACGTCGAGCAGATAAACAGCAGCTTGCAGTCTAGCCTGTTGTCAGAAAATAACGCGAAATTTGCATGTCTCTAACCATCACTTCTAACGATAGCTAGAGACGGGAAAAATTCACGGGTTCACTGGCCTCTAGGCTAACCTTCAAGAATATCAATGTACTCAAGCCGACAACAGCTGCTCATGTTAGCTGCTTGCCGATACAGTGAAATGGGCCCACGTTTAGTTACATTGTTTTTACTGGCTCATCGACTTTCAAGGTGGCGTTAAATTAGTCAACGGTCAATTGTGAAAATGGCACGAACTTAACGTTTATGGAATTCTAGCATGTGCCTAAAAGAAAACGCGAATTTCTTCAGGTCTCTTACGATAGCCAACATAGGCGAAAAACCTTCAGTGTTATACATAGCATGTGACTAGAAGTAATTATTTGTCCAAAGATTTCAGGGTCTTTATAAAAAAAGAACAGCTTAAGAGTGCGTGGTAGATAAATAAACGCTGAAAACATCAATTGATTTCTACGTTTTCTTCGATGCCAATATTGATAAAATACTCAATGACAATCCTAGATAATGGTATTTGCCAACTTTATGAGTAAACATTTATCCAGAATTAATAATTTGTTACACGTGATCTCTTGTGCAGCAGTTAAATGTACAAAGTTCCGGCGTCAGAGATTGTGCCTCAGAAGTTCATAACACTGGAAACAATTTTGTTTAAAACGTTGACTAAAACTATTTTCTAGGATTGCTATTGTTTAATTTTCGCAAATTGGCTTCAAGGAACCTACAGTTATAGATTAATTCTTTTAGCGTTGAATTATGTACCACGCCCTCTTAAAAGAGCATATAGCAGGTTGGTCGCATTGAATGGTGAACAAAAAAGTCGGTGGTGTTACATATTGTAGGTTGCTATCCTTGCTCCTTGCAGGACTCAGAATAGACAGTCCACTTACGCGCAACACTAAAAGAAAACCAGGCAACTTGGTAGAACGGGAATTTCGGTCAAGAAACATTGTCGGCGCGTGTGGCGACAAAGTCGGCCTCGCCCCGGTTGTAGCCTGCCAACCAGGTTGCAGGCTCGGCAGCGCAGATGGTCGCAGATTCCCGTCTCCCGCTATCTGCCGCCTAACATCGGCCCGCTCTCACACATCTTTCGTCCCGACAATCCGCGGGCCTTGCAGCGCAGCGCGCGAACTGACTGCTCATCAGTCTTACCAGAACTATCCCGGAATTCTCAGACACAGGTACAATTCCACAAACACTGGAAAACTTAAGGCCATGGGTCCCTACTGTATTGATGCTAGTTTAGTAAGGTCAATTTTTTAATCCTAAAATGGACCAGCGCACAACCGTTACATATAAATGACAATTTGTTTCATAACGCAATTTTTTTTATAATTTTGACTAATTCCTGACTTTAAGAAAATTATTTTTAGTCAATAGTTAGTCAAAATTATAGAAACTTATGTTTTAAAAATTAAGCTGCATAGTACAAAAAAAGTCAAACATTTCTATGTAACGGTTTTGCGATATCTGCTTCCTTACAGGATTTTAAAAATTCAACTCGCAAAAACATTATAAAAAGTAACCCGTGGCCTTAAGGATCGTCCCTACATAACTGAAACGTGAGAAAGCAGCCGACAGACACGCGCGTTGAACAACACTGCGTGTTGACGTCTGAGAAGGCACCCAGAGGGGTGGAAACCAATGGGTGCAATGCAAATTCTCTTGGAGGAGTGCGCGTTGTCTTGACATACCGTCGCAAGGATTTATGCTTGCTCTAGTCGTATGCTCGTCGTTCGTAGCAGAAAGGCAATGTTGACGACGTAGTTGTTTTCAAAAATAAATCTGGTTTTTGAATGCCAATTTGTTGCGGAAAACAACAGTTCTGATGGAATTGCTAGGAGGAAATCTGGTGGCTTTAAAATTGTTTTGTCAAAATCAAATTTTCAACAAATAAAAATATAAATTGCAGCACATGCTTGTGAAGTATGACGGTTAGATATTTCAATGCCGGCAATTAATATTAATAAATTTTATACTATTACTAGCAGTCCCCCGCGGCTTTGCTCGCGAGTATTATTCGTAACTGATAATATTTACTTTAATTTAAAAACCTCTTTGCACACCAGATTGGTACTTCAGTCATCAAGTGTTAGAATGTCCAAGCGGCTAGTTGAACTAATTCTGCAGCAGGATAAGTATCTATAGCTGTCCGCGCGAAAAGCAGCCCTGCCTATTTGACGTTGTGGGGTAGTTACAGACACCTAAGGCAAGAGGTTAATCGAATGAGAAACATCTGTTTACCCTGTGCACAACCATTGGTGACGGTGCCCTCAATTATATATTTTCAAAATATTCACTTTAACTTTATTGACATTACAAAGTTTCAAAGGGTAAAGGTTTCGCGGAAACGTATTTGGTGCCCCAAACCTGAGATTAGTGAGATGATATACCGTCGGTTTACTGCCAAAAAAGACAAAGTCAAAATGAGAAAAAATTATAAAACTGCTAAGAATATGTATATGTTGTTCACGAACAATTGCCCAAGTTTAAAGTCTATTCGTCGTTTCGTACTGTTGTGTCACAGTATAGTAACATACCAAAGTTTTGTTAATATATACAATTTAATACTGTTTTTAAACGAAATAGCATTAATGACTTAATCACTTTTGGCAGTATACCGACGATATGTCAGCTGATATTGTAGAGGAACCTAAGTGGAAAGCGAACTGAAATTTTACCCCTTTTAAAGACTACATGTAAATTGCACTAATTCGATCTGCCTTGTAGTATTTGTGTGTCAGAATTGAACGTTCGCACGCAGCTTTTAACGGAATTCGAGCCCAGAACCTCCCGGAATTTAGGCCTGAGTAACAAACAACTGCGTCACGTAACGTCGAAATAAATCATGAAAATAAAATGCATTAAAAAAAAATAAAACAAAATATCTGTGTCCTGGGCTCATAGAGGTTGTACAACACGCACGTCTCGATAGGTTACTGTAGAGTGAAACTCCTAGGTTGTTTCTCGCTGCTCGTTCCTGCTTTTCGGATCGTCTGCCTTGATTATTGACCAACTAAGTTTTAGTCTTAATAATCACGTTTCTTATAAAGAAAAAAAAACATGTTTTTTAAAATATTTACGTAAGCATCACTCTGACGCGAACAACGCCTCAATATCGCTACTGGTTAGATAGATATCGTGCGTTGATGGAAAACAAATTTCGTGCTTTTTCACCCTTTTGGGTGTCGAATTTCGAAATATTTTAAATTTACATCTTAGAAATTTGTATAAGTATCAACTGAAGTGTAAATCACATCGCTAGCCCGTTCAGTCGAATCAAAATCGATCATTCACAAAAAAAAAAAAAAAAAAAAAACATATCACCCCTGCACAGTATTGAGAAATCGAATTTCGAAAAATCTGAAAACCGTTTTGCGATAATTTCTGTAATCATCATTCTGAAGCAAAAATTAATTGTATATCTCGACGGGTTCGATAGATATCGAGGATTTATCTAAAACACGTTCAAGGTCTTTTCAACCACTTAAGAGAGTACATTTCGAAAAACCCTTGAATCACGTTTTAGAATACTTTATGGGTATCTCGTGGACGTAAAAAATACAACATTAGCTCGCTGGGTTCAAGATATATCGGCGATTAATTGAAAACGCTTTTCACCACTTTTCACCCCTTTTCACGTCCTTAGGTGGCGAATTTCGAAAATTCCTGAAATGACTTTTTAGGTATTTGAGTAAGCATCAATCCTAAACAAAAATCACGTCGCTATATAAAAAACTATGGGAACGATATATGTATATCGAATGTGAGTCGAAAACTCATATTGCCCCTTTTTTAACCAGTTTAGGGCCGAAATCAGAAAATATATTTTAAATGGTACTTGTGATATTTACAAAAGCACCAATTTAAAGCAAAGAGCACTTCGATATCTCGATTGATTCGATAGATATGGAAGGATAATCGAAAACACATTTCACGTATTTTCGCCCCTTTAAATAAAGAATTTCGAAACGTCTTTGAGTCCTGTCTTAGACATTTGTAAAAGCAACCAATTAAAGTTAAAATCACGACGATAGCCAATTGTGTTTCAAAGATATAGACGATTCATGAAAAACACATTTTACACCTTTTAACTGCCTGGGGATCAAATTTCAAAAAAACCTAAAACTACTTTTTGGGTATTTACGTAAGCAATATTTTGAAGTGAATATCAACTCCATCCCGAAGGGTTCGATAGATATCGATAGTTGATTGGAAACACATTTAAGGTATTTTCAGCCCCTTAAATGTTGAACTTCAAAAAATCCTTAAATTAGCTAATGTGCATTTTTACGAGTGTCCTTTTAAAGTAAAAATCACGATGATTGGCAGTCGGGTTCGAGCTCTATCGACGTTTCTTCGGAAACACATTTCACACCTTTTCACCCCCTTAGAGGTCGAATTTCGAAAAATCCCTTCTTAGTGCTCGCCTACGACCTGAAAGGAACCCCCACAAAAAATTTCACGATTCTAGGTCCAGTGGTTTGGGCTGCAGTTTGATATGTCAGTCAGTCAATCAGTCAGCTTTCATTTTTATATATAGAGATAAACAAATCAAAATTTGATTTCTCTATTTTTATTTTTTTAAGTCGTTTCAGTTAGTTTTGTTCACGTTTCTGGTTGGAAATATTTCGTAACATTGGTAAACAATAAATAAATTATTTACTGGCATTCTTTTTCCAAGAAACCGTAGTTTTGAACATATATCACCAAATATTATTCGTCGGCATACAGTTTCGCCCCTCGTATCTCATCCAGTAAGAACGTACGTGGAAGAGTAATTTCCGGGAAAACACGTCGCTGAGGTAATGAATACCCTAGTCATCCTTGTTCCCTGGAAATGGCACCGTTGAACTTCCTTCTTAGGTTGTGGGTCAATAACATTCAGTACGTTTGTACGGACAGCTTAAGTCATGATTCTGATACCAAACTTTCGAAAGTAAAGTTTCGGACTGTGGTTAATACCTAAATGTAAAGCAGGGTCTTAGAAAACTCAATATTCATTTGATTGTGTTTGACAGGTTTCGTTCCTCGAGAGTTGCCGTCAAAAATATTAATCCCATAAGAGATTCTATTGAAAAATTGTAAATATTTGACATTGCTTTATAAGAGACAATTTTGAAACGTCAAACACTCCGCATTTTAATTCAACTAATAAAATGTTTTCCTATTTTTACAGCCACAATATTTGCTACAAAACAGTGTGTGGCACATAAAAAGCAAATAAATACGCAATTAAAATGTAATGCCAAACGTGCTAAAACAAAATTTCTTCCAAACGTCAGTTTTGATAGTTTTTATCACACACGTTTAGTGACATTCTAAACGAAATTTGAAACTACAAAATAACTGACGGCTCGAAGTGCAGCGAAAATGCACTTTTATTTTATTTAAACTGCATTGGTATTCAAATTTTCTAAACTCAGGTAACCGAAATTTAAACTCCTGTTAACGGCATAAACAGACTGCATGTCGCCTAAAAATCAGCTGTTTCCACCAGCTTCCGTATAGCGTGGTCGGTAGCCTACGGCGCGAGAGGTCATTGGTTCGAACCCCAGCACGGGAACGGATGTTTGTGTTGTTTCCTTGAGTTTAAATGGTTTGTAAGCCGTATCATACTAATCCTCACGACATAAAACCGGGAGACGTAATAAATCCTCTAATATAAATAACATTAGCAAATAAACCCTCTAAAATAAAAAAAATTAAAACCAACCGTTGCCGAACTCAGCAAGTCGAGATACTGTTCCACTGATGTGGCTGTTACCTTCGGTCGTGGTACCAGAGATGAACACACTGAGACATAGGCTACTGTATCATTTCTCTACAAAGTACTGTAAGCCTTGTGTGTGAGGATAATTTTGTTCTAGGTAGAGATAAAAAAAATAGGGATATATGTCACTTTCCTCCAACATCTACTGCACAACATGACTAAAAAAGTTGTTCGAAATTGCATTAGTTTGTACACATAAATCATCACGCGAAAGTGTTTTCACCTGCTTGTAAGACAACGAGAAAACACGTGTTCAAGCGCGCGTATATACACTACATTGGAAACTTTCTTATCCAGCTCCTCGAGAAGTTTTAGAATGTTTATGTGGAGCGATAGATGTTTATCTCAAAATAAAATGAGCAGTGGTTTTGTTTAGCTTTTTATCCCAAGTGGATAGGGACAATAACTTTTCTCAAAAACTTATGTTTTCCGTCAGCAATGAATCCTCATTATCTTCAATTTTTTAGTATAAAATCTATTAGCTACGAGTGCATTTAGCATTATTATTGTCGAGTTCTTAATAAAACACTTTATGCCTCTGAACTACTCTGCAGTTTAAAAGGAGAGAGATAATAAATACAAATCCACTGTACAAGAAAGCGGACATATTCTTGTCTTTACCTTGATCCAAAGTAAAAATCTTACAATACGTACGGCGTAAGCTGAAGTTACTAACTACTTTACGAAGGTCGGCTACCAGATTTTTGCTATGCGACGGCCGGCCTTCATGCAGGATGACAAGTACAAATTATTTCATCATGAGTCACTCTTCGAGACCCAGAAACTAATGCGGTGGAATGTTTTGTACTGAAATTATAATAGCTCAATATATGTGGGTTAAATAACATTTATAAACCAATAAATATTTCACCAGGATCATAGTGCAGTCACTTATACGTGGAGGGTAACTTTCGATCATAACAACTGTGTATTTATCGTTGATATTGCCGGTAAAGTAGAGGCGGGATCTTTTAGAGATTTTAAAGTGACAGTTTGGAAAAAAAAAATACTACTGATATAACTACTTTGCACGTTCGAACCACACGACCTTACAAGAACATGTCTAGGCAATAGCATCAAAGGTAGCCCACTTAATGAGTAGTGAAATAAATCCGATGCCACCAGCTGCCACCAGCTGCCACCAGTGAACCGATAAACCATCGCCATATTACGAGTGCAACTGCATTGCGCTTGTTGCGATGTAATATAAATAAATACGCACACATCGAATGTTAGGAGGTCGAAATTACAACATCGAAATAGGACTCCCCACGTGAATTTTGTGCAATTTTGCTGTCTTACATTTCAACTGTGACTAGAGGTGGAAATTAAAATCAGTTTACTCGCTCTGCGCCTGCGCTGCGTATAGGTGCAAACAGTAGGCAGTGATATTTAATCGGAGCCCAGTACAGCGGTGTCAATTTTCAAAATGTTTCTTTAGTACGGATAAGTCAGAGTTTCAATTTAGTTAATGACTTCGTAGTTACGGACTCTAGTACTATGTTTGCAACATTACTATTACTGCAATATTGAACTATTATCACTGCAGTGGTGATCTTGGCAGTTACATTCACTCAATAAGGGAGTCAACTCGCTAGGGTTGATATATTTGCTACTGTCCAGACTTGTTCTTATAAGATCCTGGTCTGAATATAAAATTATTCAAGTTACATTTGCGAAGTTGGCACCATTCGCCAGTAACTTCAACACTGCTTTGTAATTTTCCCACGAGAAGGACGTTTATAAACAAAAGTTTATCCAAAAATAATTGCTGAGTAAATGAGTTACGATAAAAGTGTTCGTGGAAAACCAAGCAACTGCTTTTCAGCTTTGAAATTAAATTCCAGACTAATTACACAAGTTCGGAAGAACGGTTCATGCATCTGACACTTGAGACATTTTCTACGAACAACCAAGAAAGCTTCTAACTTTTTACTTTAATAAGAATTTGAGAAAAAATCTGTTTCGGAAGGGAATCCGACGTTAGCTACGAAGAAGCTTAAGGCCAGCTTCCATGGCGTTCTACTGGCAAATCACATACGTATGTCACAACAGCCTTATTCTAATCGGTGCAGTCAAATGAGAGACGCGTCTGAACAAAGACACGTTGCTAATAACCATGAAGCAAAACTGCCGATATGCACGTATCGCAAACCTTTTTTCGCGATATAAAAAATCTGTACTTACTAGCTACCATTAGCAGTGTTTTAAGTGTGCATTCTAATTATATTGGCTGCGTGTATTCACAGTCGTCTTTCATTTGACGGTGCCAATCAGAACAACTTTAACTGCGACACCGCACGTCTGTGATTTGTGGATAGAACTCCCAGACGCTGCGAGTTAAAACAGCCAAGCTGCAGGCGTGCACGTGAGGCGTTGAAACAAAGTGGTGCAAAAATATTGCCGCGAAAACTTCCTATCTCTATTCATCAGTACGGCGACGCTGGCGACCAACATGACGTAAAATCATTCGCCAGCCAGCAGCTACACGCTAAAACGCAAGAATGAGGCCTAAGCAATAAGAAATACTCCACAGCTCGCAGTGGCCAATCAGACTATGCCCCAGGCCGCCAATAATTACGGCCATGAACTTTTCGCGAAAAGAATTTTGCCACAGTTTGTTACAGTGCCATACGTACACATCATCTGCAGTTCTGCTTCATACAGTAGTCAGTTATAGCCCTATGTTCTAACTGCCACGTGTCTTGAGCTTCTGCCCGCAATTCACAGACGCGTGATGTTGTAATAACCTCAATGTGATTGGCACAGTCAAATAGGAGACGTCACTTCACAAAGAAATACTGCGAATAACCACGAAGCAGAACTGCAGATGTGTCCGTAAGGCACTGAAACAAAGTGTGGCAGAATTCTTATCGCGGAAAGTTCCCGGCCCTGCCATTAATCAACTGAGTACGCTTGCATCAAAGTCACCTCCACGACTGAATATTTAGGAATACCGAAGTGAAATAGCAGGTAGGGCAGCGAACTGTCACACAAGCCAGCAAAATGACTTCGCTGGCCAGCAACAGGGTGGAAACCTCACCACCAATCAGCGTAAGGCTGATGCTGTGGTAACCGGCAGACAGGCCAATTGGAGAGTTGTAACATGCAGGAGCCGAACATACTCGGGGCTGGTATCAACAGGTTCGGGCAGCCAATAAACAGCAAAGTTCGCTCGTTTCAAATGAGCCGCCACGTCATTTCACATCTGTATTACTACTTAGTCTGTGACTCCACGACATTTCGTTTCTGTATGTCTAGCTGTTCTGTGTTTGGGTACTCGATTCTACAACTGACAGGGACACTTTGTGGAATAACTGCAAACTACGTCACTAGTACACTCTAAATCTGAATTAGTGAATATTCACTGATTCATGCCGATGCATGGAGCAGTTTCAACAAATTGAATCAATGAGAAACCACTGCGAAATCGGTGACTATTCACTGATTCCGATAAAGAGTGCCAACATTCCACAAGTTAATTAGTGAATGTCCACAAATTTTCCGGTAATTTTTTCACTGATTCAGTAAGTGAAAATTGTTCTTTGAAAACAACTGGAAAAAATTGTGAATATTCACTGATTTACTTGTGAGATGTTGCCACTCTTACAGGAAATCAGTGAATATTCACTAATTAAAATGTGACTATATTCACTGATTCAAATTGTTGAAACTGCTCCATCCATCAGTGTGAATCAGTGAATATTCACTAATTCAGATTTAAAGTGTACAGCGTTATGTATGTGTGCGTAAGTATGTATATGTGTATATAATGTCTAAAATTGAATTCCAAAAGACTCGTGAAACATATTGAGAGTACAGTAGACAAGATGGTGCCACACTTACAACAGCGAAACTAAAATAAATTAAAATATAAGGTAACACCCGTGCAAGCGACGGCTACAGAAGATCTTCGCAACATGTGCCAGGGCAGCCGAGTTGTAACATCGTGCTTAACACTTCTAGACTTCGTGCCGCTATAGGCTGATGACGCGGAGAAAGCAGCTGATTGTTATGCGGCCGTAGAGACTTGTAAACAAGATGGCAGTGCTCTGATATGATTGAGGATGCGAGCTGGCGCAACGTGCCGACACGTGTTACTCTGATAACTCTCTGTAGCTAGAACAGCTACCAATCGTTATCTCGTCTCAGCTCCGACACACATCTTGCTCCCGAGTTTATTCCGTTACGATTTGTATGCTTGCTGTGCACCTCGCAGTGCCGTATTTCGTCTGAAAGATTTATTTTGAAACCAATTATAGGGCACGCCTATCTGGAGATGCTTCTGCGCAGCGAAGTAACAATAAATATGTAGGCCCTAACTGCTACGCGACCCTTTTACCCTTATTGCTCGTTACGTATTCAATAAATATACAGAAATAATGTTGATTATAGTGAGCTATTTTGCATGTATTAATTTAATCAAATTTATGCACACGCATGTTTATCTCTTCTTCAGTAAAATGATGTTACCCCTTTATGTTTGATCATACAATTACTATTTTGTTGCATAATTTATATTTACATAATTTTGTTACATAATTAATTTATTACCTAATAATTCGACACAGTTTACAGTGTACAATTTTATAAAAAAAACATACATTACTAACATTACGCTATAACATAACTTACCGCTATTTACGTGAACAAAATTAATATTCAATCTCAAATTTTGTTCTGACTGTTAATGTGCGTGTAATATTTTTAAGCTTCGGTATGTCAATTATCTTTTTACAAATGGTTCAACTCTTAGTCAAACAAAATATAAATTCCACCGTCATCACCATAATATTTTCATGTTTGCCTAATTTTAGGTCGTCAGTTTTGATAGCCTACTTTCTTCTATTAGATCACTGAGTATTATGGCATATAATTGCTTTTCTTCCAGCAAATTTCTATATTTTTGTTCCATATTAAAGCAAACATTGCAAAGTGCTAATAAACATGACGTATTAATTCACCATTTTCATACGTTAACAGCAGAGTCTTATTCAATATATTTAATTGTGGTTACTTCGTGTTGTAAGGGCCTAAAAATGCGCGCGCTTTATCGTGAATAGTACAATTCTGTTACATCTAACAAGACCGCCGGATGACGCGCGTGGCACATGGACAGCCCTGGCAGACACCCGCGCCTGCTGCCAAACGCGGAATTGACGACTGCTCAATGGCCCAGTATTCCCGGACCATCCATAATGGATGAACACGGCACGGGAGGGAAAGGAGAAATGGCCGCCCGGGGCCTCGCATTACTGGGGCTGGATCCAAACACGATTGACGAGATCCGGCGTGACGCTGAATAACTTAGCCCACTTCCCAGCTGGCTCCACTGCAGCGAGTGACTAATGGGCGTTTGCAATACCCCGTCGCCGCATTGGCTTGTCGGAAGAGAAGGATGAAGGAGTTTACGAAAAGTCAGTCCTGTCATTATTCGGAACTTACAACACGTTACCCGATTGACGTTTATGCTGATCAAACGTCTACAGAGTTAACGCTAATTGCCAACTCGGGGTTGTACCATGCTAGAGGACATGGTCTCGGAAATCGGGGCGACTGAATTGTTGCCCCTTGGAAGAGCAGCACTTTCAATTCCTTAAAACAGGTTTTACATCTTTCGTAATCCTGAATTATTGCCCTTTGGAAGTGTAGTGCTTCAGGATACCTCTGACAGTGATGCATTTGAAATATTGTCTGAATTGTTGCCCTTTGGAAGACGCAACGTATCCTGACGTAACCTAAAATAATATAATCTAACATGATAAAATCTAACCTAACTTAACCTAACCTAACAAACCCGAAGGGCAACAATGCAGACAACACTTCAAATACGTCATTGCCAGAAATATCCTGAAGGGCTGCCATTCCAAGGGGAAACAGTTTTAGCTCCACTTCGAGATCTTAGCAAGCTTTGACAGACTGTATATATTAGCAGATTATACATGTGAAATACAAAACCCGGAATCGCTTTCAAGCGTTCGATAACGACCTGTATAATCCCTTGTGATACAGTAAATCTATCCACGTGAACAATTTAACCCAGTTAACAATATGAGGTTAATAATATCACTCAATGGGGTCTTCTGCTGCTCTTTTCTGCTTCTTGCGAAAAGATAGTGTTGCGAAAATAGCATACCCTTAGGAAATTTAAAAGTGTCATTCAATTACAAACATATGAATTATTTTTACCAGTATTACCAGAAATAAGCGGATTATTTCATTGGTTACTGAACTTCGTTCACCATAAATTGACTCCACTTATCGTCACAGAACTTCCTTTGTGTATTGCCAAATACAATTTTTACTGGTCCGCTGGTAAGAGACCAGACTTTTCCTGAAGGACGTATTTTTCATAATATTCTACTTGCTTACACAACTAATGAATGGAATTTAACAGACACATAGAACAAGATGCTGTCAATAAATCATTGGACTCGTCATAAACTACGCAAGCTCGTATGAAATGGTCTCTGTCCATTCCACTTGTCGACACCAGATGTCTCGAATTTTTTTTCTGCTGGAAGAGTCTATAATTACTATGAACCATCTTTATATTGGCTGACTTATATTCCACTGATACATAGTAGGTCGCAGAGTAGGGTCGCTCCGATTGACATTACTGATTTGCTAATCGCTCCACAGAAGTATAGTCTTGAATTCCGGTCCTATGTACAGTTATGATCCAACTTTTCTTTGCTTCTTAGCGTTATCGTGGTAACAAGATAATTTACAGGGCCTCGGTAAAGGGCATTTGCATTGCTATGAAGACATCAAGGTTCATGGCTTATCTAAAAATCGCAATTCTCTAGACGTTGTATTCATCGCACTGTCTGTCCTTCTGTATTTTTGAAATTCAGCGGCCAATATAACGACGCATGAGTTGCTTAGTCAATGACAAAATGCTCAAGACGTGAATGTGGAAAATTGTTTTCATAATATTGCTGAGAGCTTACTATGAGCCACGCAGAAATTTCTTACAGGCTTGTGCAGTACCTTGCTGAAACTCCAATGATTTCTCCTTCCTTCCTGAATCGTGATATCACGGAAACAATACAATCACTAGCGTCTGTATTCATGATAAACTCATCGTTACTGTTTGGAGTTTCTAAGACTCGAGATGTCCTCATAATTTCTCTTAACTTACCAAGAGTGCCTTCACATTCAGGGGTACAATGGAATGTGTTTATCCATGAAGTGGCTTACCAATTGTAGCAAACCAATGTACAAAACGCTGATAATGTGCACACAGACTCAGGAAACTTCGTACTAAAGTTTTGTCAGCTGGTAAGGGGTCTTCTTATGACCTGTCTGTATTCCGTGGGCAGAAACAACGCATGTAAATAATTGTACTTTCCGCTGAAAGAGGTGACACTTCTTGGGACCCAACTTTGGATTAGCTGCGATTACTTTCTGGAACATAGAATCTAGGTGTGTGTGTCATGTAATGTTCAGATGTTTCAGCAAGACCATACTAGCGAAAACAAAGCAAACACGTTCGCAATACCCCACGAAGATCAACGCAATAACAGCGAGTTTATCTTGAACACAGTTATAATTTATGTGGATAGTGGTGCTGCTTTGTCATAAAAAGGGAAGACGAGAACACTGGAGTATTTCCACCAGATACTGCACAAGCCTAGAGAAATTACTTTGCGGTACAAAGAAAGCTCTTAGCAAGAATTCTATGGCATCTTTCACGTTGTGCTATAGTGTGCTCGTTAACGTTTTGAACCCCTTGATGTTCACACGGTAAGATCTAAAAGTAAATGCAAACGCATAAGTTTACATTTACTCTTACAACATCAATGAATTTTCTCACTCTCGTGTGCCGAATTTGGTAGTTCACACCTGAAACTCCTCAGCACACATGAAATTATTTATTACAACCTGCTTGGAAGTAAAAGTTGGTAGAAGTATTAAGTGATTTGAAGTTTTGTTTATAATCTTGTAGTGTTTCTACTTGAAATCAAGGTTTTAATATATTTATTCAGCGGTGTTTGGTTGATCGATGGGTTAACCTCTCTCCTCCCACTTCGGTGATCCGGATATTTGGCATGTGGGTAACGTTGCTGACGTTGCCACTGGCCGGCGGGTTTTCTCGGGAAACTCCCGTTTCCTCAGTCTTTCTCATTCTGTCACTGCTCCACACTCATCTCATCTCACCTCATTCATTCTTCTGGCCAGAGGGCAATAGGCATGGGCCAGCTGCTCGACTAGCGACACATGATGTTTCGCTAGTCGAACAGCCGGTCCGACCTGCCAAACTTCTCTCATACACCTGCCCGAAGGTGAAGGGGAGGGAGGATGGCACGTAGTGGATTTTCATTTACAGTGGAGTTTAGTTAGTCTATATAAACATAAAAATTTGTTAAATACATATAAGCTACACTCGCATATGTACTTAAATACATGAGGGTTTTCATAAATCACTCCAGGTGAATGATGGGGAGGTTCCTTAATACATGTCATGTTCGGTTCTCTCCTCCTTTCCCATGTGTACGTCTACTTAGAATGTGAAGCTGTTCGAGGATATGAAATACACAATAGGTAAGTATAAAGTAAATAAACAAAGAACTTTTAAAGAAGGTGTTACGACTCTGTCGATCAATTCAGCCAACTCCTCTATTTGGGAATATCAAACAATGAGGATAAAAAATTACACTACACTAAAAAGGAGAAAATAAAGTATTTGTATTACATGTAAATTAATGACTATACTAGAAAATATTCCAGTAAAGTTAATTAAGTATTTGATAAAGTTTCAGTGTTGTTGGGAACAGCATAATAAGACCACGAGAATTTCACGCGAACGATCTACAATAGTTCAATAAGTTTTACACAAAATCCTTCCCGACTAAAATAAACTATATGAATTAAATGCTTATCACATGAACAGGAATGCTTATTTTTAGCCTGCGAACCAAACAGATACGACTATAAATAAGATTGATAAAAATGTCATATAATAACTCATCCGGTTAAAAAGCCAGACATTTTTTAGTGTCTCGGAAAATACGGTCGGACGCAGGGAAATAATAAAAAAGCCGGACGTCTGGTAACCCACCTTTATTGAACCTACAGTTAGGGCGTGAGACTGATTCTGGTGGATTAAAACCGTGAAGAATAACTAGACGTGGCCGGTACTACATTAACGGTCAATTTAACATGAGTAAATGCTAATAAACTTGTGAAATAAAATTAAAGTGCACTGCTTAAAATAAACTACGAGATGTGTGCAGTGGTGCTTGACCTTGACGGAGAAGAGCGAGGTCCTTATGCGGGGAGCTGACGACATTCTTGGACGGCGGCGTTGACACCGTATTGCAACACAATTCCGTATGCTTCCCCCTCTGTCGCGCCTGACGTGCACGTCACAAGCAGTGTTGCCAACAGTACAAAAATTTTCAACCGGAAACTCTGTCAAATCAACTACATTTGTGTTCTAAACAACTGGCATTATACTTACTTATTGTAGTAACTGTTATAATCTAAATTGCCATTTTAATATTTTACAATGCAATGGCTACAGTATATTTAAATTATTCCTTGATGTGCAATAGATACATTTTTTTTTTTAAACTGGGGTTTGAGTTTAGTCTACAGTGAGTTTACTAAAGACGGTTACAGACAACTTTACACGAGGGCAGAAATAAGGAAATTAGTACCACGTCCTACGTTAAGGTATTATCGCAGAATTCGCCTGGAGCGATTCCGGGAAGTTCCAAAATTAGGATGGCGGAGTCGGGAATCGAACCCTACTTCTATCGCAATGCGAGCCCAGCTTGTTACAGTTGCGCCACTTCACTCGATATATATGTACAAAAATATATTATGTTATTATTAGGTACGTTTGGACCTTATCAGATCACGAAAATCTATTATATTTCAATTTTCTGAGTTTATATGCAGCTTTCATTTTTCCTTCGCGTATTCGTCGATTTTTTTTCTTTGTTTAGTCCACTTTGTCGCCAGTTCATTGGTGACTTAATTCTCAGGCAGTTTTCCCCGTTTGCTAATTTTTGACCTGTATGAGTTTCTGTGATATTTGAATGTTTTTGGAATGGGGTGTATGAAAAACTTAAATGTTTTTCTTGTAGGCTATATACGCCTTTGCTAGCAAATGTTGCAGAGTCGCAGATAACACAAAGTTACGTAAAATGATCAAGGGCGTTGGACCCGTAATTTTTACACATCAGGTAACATATCATTTCCCCAAAGAACAAAAAATTACGCCCCATAGTTTTTACATAGTCACTCATCAAATTCCCAAAATATCCGTTGCGGTGTAGCCAAAATTAAAAAAAAATAAAAGAAATTAACTTATGAAAGATAATTTACAGGAACTGGAAGTCAGTGCATCAACGCATTTTATGACAGATTCGACAAAAGTTAGTGTTGGAAATACTAGTAACAGCCACAACTCAAAGTTATGCAAAAATTTACTCGTTTTCAAAAATTTTTAAAAAATCCAAAAATGTATACCTTTGTGACCCAAATGTGTCTCGAAATAGCCCATAGCACTTAATATGAATTATCTTGTTTCTGAAAGTTTATTATATGGTTTAATTTTGGATACACTGTAATGGCCATTTAGGGACTTTGGTGAGTGATTATGCAAAAACTATGGGACCAATTTTTTTTTGGGGGGGGGGATGACATGTTATTGGATGTATAAAAGTTTAAAAGTGTTTAGAACAAATATAAAATGATGAATTTTTACGGGTACAACGCCCTTAAGCATGGGAAAATGAGTAACAAAAAGAAAATACGAAACAAACCGAGGCAGCCAAAAATTGATCGCAGTCAACAAATATAGGCCTATGGAAACCAATAAACGAAAAAGGAAAGTAAAAACAGACAAGGACCAAACAAGATGCGTGGAAATGGCTACATTGATGAACAAAGACATAGGAGACAACACAAATGGACACAGAGACAGAAATAGTTGAACACAGGACCAGACAACAGACGGGGCAGTCTGTATACATCTTCTGTACCAACTACCTAATAATCTTCAGTGAAAACAACTAGTTTTTGTTGGAAAATTAACTAACTTGGCAACACTGGAGCGGCTCGGGAACAGTCGCAGATAAAAGAACCCCGACCTGTAAGAGCATCCTGCGATAATTTAAAACGAAAAGTGTAGAGAAGAAAGGAATCCCATCCTCACAACAATGATATTCTCTCCGGGAGGCGCATTCCTAACGCTATCATTTTTGTCCTGTCTCGTTCTTTTTTGTATGGCCCATCATCGGTGGCCTTTCAGCGAGTAGCTTGAAACGGACACTGTTGATACACATACGTCGTAAATATATATAAGTTATACTATCAGAGCACACATTTTCAGTGACCGCATGAATGTGGGTAACTTTCTTTGGCATTCTTTCTTAACAGCTAATTACTGAAACATTGCAGGAGTTAATAAGTAAAATAGTGAGACAGAAACTATAAACTTGTAGATCGTACAGATATACAAGAATCATTTTTACAACAAAATTAAAATGTTGCAGAGGTTTAAGCACAAGAGCAAGCAATACATAGAGACATGCAAAATTCGCGTTATCATTTGATAACACACTAAACTTCACTTTCCTGTACATAACAGAGCATAATCTGCTATTCAATTGGCCACGAATATTAATGTGTTGTCATTTACGTGTGTTACGTCTTTGCAGAGATTGACTTCTCTACCGTGTAAACATTCTCTGCGGCAAGTCAAGACAATATCGGCCAGCGGGAGACGTCGAACGAGCCTATAGTCACTTGGAGTCTAGTCAGCTGTCAGAAAATAACGCGAATTTTGCATGTCTTTGCAATACATCGACGAGAGGAATGCTAACCTATTCATACTAAAAAGAAAAATCACTAGATTTACATCTATAAATAATTTCTTCCAATCTGAAGGTACGGAAAGAGAAACTTTCAAAACTCTACTCGACTGATAAATATATATCCTCGACAAAAGAATAATACTCATATTTTGTAAACGTTTTAACATTGGTCAAAGTACGGTTATGTCTGCGAAACCTTTTGTTACTTTGGTTAAATTAACCCGGGCGGGTGTTTAATGAGCGTCGATTAAACAAACAATAGAAATGTTAACTGAATATCCGGCGAAGACACTAACTCATGTATTATTAACAAGTAACTGTTTATGCAGCTAGATGTAATGCTCATTATGAAGCAGTCAGTGGAACATACAAATCATTTTGATGGCTGCATTAAGTTTAAAACACATGATAAATAAGCGATCTGTCAGACTCATCTAAGATTTTTTTTTTAAAGTTGAAAACAAAGCTAATGCAACGCAGTCAAAGAGAAGCGGTACAAAAAACATACCCGAGATTTGAAAATAAACGAAGACACCAAACATACTCAAATTGCCTCTTGAATTGTATTTATTAATGCCGTAACCTCTACAGACGTCTTCATATGCTGTTTTTTAACATTTGTTATCCGTAATGACTAAATATCAACACTTGCGCAACAAGCGGTCATGGATTGAGATACATTCTCAGCCATGACTCAGCTTTTGAGCATCTAAACGGTGTTCAGTGTCAAATATAACCACTCCAGTGTAAACCCCATTTAGTAATACATATAACTGTCCATGTCTTACCAAGATTAGTAACTAAAAAGATTTTTAAATTTATCGTAGTCTTAGGCATTAAATTTGAGTTCGACAAAATCTTTACACTGTATTTGTTACTAACTACTAACTTTCTGCTATTACTTCACTCGCGTGATTTTCAATTTTAAAAATTCTAAATGGTGCAAACTGGTGTTAAGGGTCACTAAACACCATTTTAGAAACAATTTGAAAAATAAATTTTTTCACAAAATTTTTGGGCACAATGTTCTGCTCATTCCCCGTTTAGCAACCCCTACTTTCCACTACATATATATATATATATATATATATATATATATATATATATATATATATATATATATATAGTCAGAAACCGTCGTAGGTGTACGCATAACTCTTCGCCAAAGTTTCATCGCAATAGGATGTAGGACATAGGAACGCATACGTTACAAAAACAAATATACATACAGTAATTAATTTTTATTATTTAGATTATGTTTGTATTAACATGGGTTGGAAACAAAAAAAAATTGCCTGAAAGAGTTAAAAGTAACCAGGAAATCAAAAGAGCCCACTTTTATTGTGAACAGCTTACGTTGCAGGGAGAGACAGCTACATGACAGGTGTTTCATTTATGCTAAATGATTAAATATCGCGTACATTATGAACAGATCGTTACTGAATATGTGACATGGCAACATGGCAATTCCCTGATAGCTGCACCATCAGCACAGCGAATAGCCAAACCAGACATCGAAAAAAAGTAGATTGAAAATAATGATACTAAAACAAAAGGTAAGTTTTTGACTACCAGGGTTCGTATCTTACAAGTCTGAATAATAAATTCATGTTTTTTTGTTTAAATGAGTGTCCCGTAAACGAAACTTTAAGCTAAAACTTCCTGTAGGCGGTTTACTTTAAACTCAGCACTTCCCAATACTTGTAATAACGAAAAAAAGGTATTTATTTGGGTTATACAAGATAAGTTTTGAGAGTTGTCAAATGTTTACACTAATTTTTAGTTATGTGGAAGTTTTCGTATTCAAAATAGTAAAGATGGAGGCGTAATAATTCACAGAAAATTGTAAGCAGTGCTCAGTTTATCCTGTACAGCCTATAGCAACCTATTCAGTGCCAATATTTTAGTGTTTTTACGGTTGCAAATAGTTTGATATCATGCAAACCTCGTGTTATTTCACAATAATTAAAAACTTTCACTTTACGTTGTTAATGAAGTAATTTTTTAACGTTCGTGACGTCGATCACTAGTATGTCTAACCTCGCTTGAAATTTGAAAAACCCCCTTTTTATTGCAAGCGGTCTGTACTACACAGCTCTGTAAAATATGTCCTAATGGAATAAATTCACACTGAAACATGATAAAACGTCATCTGTATGAAGCAAATATGACTATGTTCGGATGAGAAATTACAGATTTGGTTACCATTGCTTTCCCTTAAATTGTGCGTGATACATGACGTGCGTGGTACGTTTAAAAACGCAGAAGTTAGTACAGTAAAAATGACAACCATGTATAACAGTTCTTATTCTACATAGTGAGTGAGTAGTTTGCTAGGGTTAAACTTTTATTTAGGTCAAACAGTGGAGGCGCACAAGGTTCTGGCGTTACAGATTGTACGTCCGAAACGCTTCACTCTATCTTAATGTCCACAAAAACTTTATTTCAAGGATTGTAGTTCTGTTAGTTATTATTCTTGTTAGACATACAAAAACTAGTATACTTCATGTAATGTGGTAACGTAGAGCCCACGATTTTTGGTGAAAATAATTCTACAACAGTTTGTTTCAATGTCTTACGTGCCCACCTGCAGGTCTGCTTCTTGATTATTGGCAGAATGTTTAATTGCACGGACGGGGCTCATTTGACTTGTGCCAACAGGAACAAGGTTACTGCGACACCACACGTCTGTGATTTGCGAGTAGAATCCCGAGACGCTGAGAGTTAAAAACAGCCAATCACTGACCACGAAGCAGGGCTGAAATTGTACACATAAGACATTGAAACAAATTGTTGCAAAATTCTTTTCACCAAAAATCGTGGGCTGTAGTGGTAAGCAATAATTTGAGTCCTACACTCTCTAACGTCACTAAGAATGGACATTTTTTCCCACTTTTTCTGTGCAGTTATGCTTACATGTAGCGTTTCGAATATTTGGATTTTTATGTTGGTTCAACTTTAGCTATAACTTTTAGTTCAGATAAATTTATGTAGCCTACATTACGAGGTTACATGGCTTAGAATATAACTTCGTTCACCGATTAAATAATTTAACACCAGTGAAATAATTTCATACTTTGATTTCCGAAATTAGGCTACAGTAAGATAACTTTTTTTAAACGACCTTTCCTAAATTCCACAAGTTAAGTTAATTAAGAGATTTTATTTATGCTAAACTGAAGTCGTCTGCCAAGATTTGTTACACACACGAACATATTCTATTGAAATAAAAACTAATGAAAAATTGAATAAGATCCATAGTGACGACAGTGTGTCTCATTTGAGGACATTGTCTATTGCAGAGTCGTGGCGATTGAAAAGATACAGATTTGCATAAATTGCATTCGACGGAGCTCTGTCCTGTCATCATATTCTGCATTGAGAAGAAGCTATGATTGTTATAAAAAAACTACACGTGCCCGCCTTTGAGCAGGGTCACATTGTGTGTGAGGAAACGCCGGGAATCGCCTAGCTGTAAGGCAATAGGTCTGAATCCTCGACCACCGGGAGCCCATGGGATGTTTGCTACAGAAGTAAAAATATATAAACAAGTAAGCACTTTTTTAGAGTGTTTTTGGGCATGATAATACTTATAGGTTTTTTCTGGATATTGTAAAAACAGCCTAAAAGGTCCTCAAAGGTGTGAACAAAATGTCAGAGGTTATATGTAGGTTTCAACAGATACTAAGCCACACCAAACATAATTTAACATGTAAATCTCTATCCTTGCTCTTGCCAGAGCTCTGGGACAGGCAGCTCCGTTAAGGGGGAGTGTTAGACAATTTTATTGTGTTTTAAATTTTTGAGCCAAAAATATATCCAAATTGTATTATCAAAATTTCCTCTTCGATTGAGCGTAGGCAAACTGCTTTACATAAATAATAATGGAATATTTCATTAATTTGTTATGCAGAATCACTGCAAGAGAAATATAGGTTAACTTTCAAGAATTCTCTTTCAGTGGTTTTGCATGGCAAATTAGTAAGAGATTCAATTATGATTTATGTTCAGCAGTTTACCAAGAATATATCCTATGCTTTGTCGAAAAGAAAATTTTGATAGTACAATTTTGAATAAATGTTGTGGCTCAAAAACTGAAAATACAATAACATTGTCTTAACACTCCACGCCGCCTACCCGCGCGTGAGAGGCTCAAAAGCGACGCAGCAGTAAGGTCGACCTTGAAGCGCGCATCAAACGCCGCGTCGCCTCAACGAGCCAAACACGTAACTAGCGTGCAAGGTTCCTGCCGAACGGTTTTTACTATGGGACTTTAAGTGATGACCATATAATTTTATTGGTGGAAAGTCTGCAACTAAGATCAGTGCAGGTGGCAATCTGAGTTTCACAAACATCCGGTTAGTACTTACATTTTGAAGTACGGCAGTCTGAAAAGGCCGTTTTTAGCCATGTTGGAGGGCTTAGAAACAGTGTTTTTAATGAGCGTGGCATCTTAACAACGAGGTTCCGACCTTGTCTGAAGTTTGTTTTCTTTTCGTACGTTGGCACAATGGGTGCACGTGGAATAGTTTCTTAGAAAAAACCTGTTTACGAACACACTGCAACGCATTTTAAGCGTGGGGTAGGCGGAAAGCATCACAGGAGTGGCCAGGTGACACGCACAGGAGGGCGACGTACGTCACGTCGGGCGGGAGTCGCAGCTTCCGACTTCCGGTCGTGTCCGCCGCACCGTGACGTCACACGGCCTGGGCAGGCGCAACCCGAGACGGGGGAACGAACCACAGCCCCGCGAGCCGACGTCCTGCCATCATGTCGCTTCCCGCCCTCACGGCCAGCGGCGGTGCAGTGATGCCAGACTGACGCAGATATCTCACGTCCGAAGAAAATGATTTTTTTTCCCACGAGTTTTGCTATGATTTTATCGAAGGACTCGCCACGGTGATATGCAACTAGGATTCTCACTAGTGTTTTTCTTACGAGCTATTCTCATAACTCGTAATTAGAGCCACATATTTTTTGGTGAAAATAATTTTTCACCAAAGTGTTTCGATGCCTTACGTGCAAATCTGGCAGCTCTGCTTTGTGGTCAATGATGAAATGTTTTTATCAGTCAGCGCCTAGGGAATCTAACCGCAAATCATAGACATGTGGTGTCTCAGTAACAGTATTCTAATTGGCACAGTCAAATATGCTACGCCTCTGCACAAATTCATGCTACCCAATAACCATGAAGTGGAGCTGCATATGTGTAGTTAAGATACCAAAACAAGTTGTTGCAAAATTATTTTCGCAACAAGTCAGTATCTCCACTCGTAATGGTGGCAGTCATGACCAAATCTGAAGTTAAGTAGGTGGCGCACCATTTTTCAGCTAAGATTTTCATTTAAATTGTTCTATAATAGTCTTGTGTGAGTGAACAATTCAAACGGCATCCCTACACCGTTACGCAAAGCCCAACCTCGTTTACACAGCTACATAGATTATATTCATAGCGGCCTGTGAACGTAAGCATTTCGTCGCAAACTCTCGACACCAGCGATATGTCGATTCCACCGCGAGAGCCCTTACGCTTCTCGTTCACGTGAGAACGTTAACTTTTATTCATTGGTTGAGATCTAAAGCCAGCAAAAACATTCAGCGAAAATAGCACACTTCCATTTGCCGTACACAAGAAGACGAGCAATTAGCACCGTACTATATTAATTTACAGAAGACGATTCCGTTCAGCAGCAAGTAAGACTCCTCGTTTGCGATATCGTAAGTAGAATTGTTCCGTGTGTGGCTGGCTTTATTTTGAAAATGTGGGGGAAAACGCAACCGGCAAATCAACCAAATCGTAGAAAATTTTTATGCTATTAGTTTTTCAATTATTTCTTTACAGGGATTTTTTTCTTACATTTTAATTGTCGCCGTAACTTTCCTTTAGAATTATAGTGACTTTAAGAAGTATGTGTTGAGAATTTTCAGGTGAATCATTTGGCAACCCTTTACATTATGTGGTAATGGTACGTTATTTCTTCGCTTCGTAGTCACAAGTGCTTCTAAGGTCGTTTGTAACGTGGCAAATATTGTGATTACAGACCTTATAGTTGATGCAAACTTTTTGTATCTGGCAACATTGTTTGACAGTCTGTTCCGGGTTACCTCTGCAGCTGTGTCAGTATTCCTTGTTCTGGTGAGCGACACTATGCGCTTCTATTTACCTCCGACACCGCGTATAATGATCCTCCAATAGCTTTATGAGTGTCGAGACATTATAATTTCGCTTTATATATTACTATAAGCGTTTTACGGTAAACTGAGCAATTTATCATTTCAATAATAATAATAATAATAATAATAATAATAATAATAATAATAACACTTTGATTGTGACCTCGGTCTTCCATAGGCCTATTACAGCAAAATTCAATAACAGTTTCCAATATAAATTTATGAACCACATACTCTTAGATGATCAGTTGTATTTCTGACAACGCGGGATTGTGGCTTGACGTCTGGCCTATTGTTTTACTCCTGGACATAATACCTGAAAATTCCTTACGTTTCAATTTTACAAACGAACATGTGTGTTGCTTTTGTTCCACAATTAGCGACCTTCAGAGAACACCTTTTTTTTTTAAAAATTTATTTTAGAAAGTTGCTGTAGTTTCATAACTAAGATCAAAAACTATTTTTCTACTGAAAATAAAATAAAAGAAAATGGAGAAATAGAAAGAGATTAGGTCAGAGTTTTAACAGCGATGTTTCGAATGCTGGTGGGCATGACATGATGTAAGCATGGAATAACAATGGAATACAATGGCGGGTAGAACGAAAGATCCCCAATAAAGTCTATCGCTTGAGAAAATTGGGAGCCACCTCGCAAGGGATAGCCTAAACTTCTGACAGCCGTGGTAGTGTGCAAGCTGTCTAGAACGTAAACTTGTCAAATGTCACTTCATGTGAAGTTACGCCGCGCGTGCATGTGTAACGGGCGTCACACAGCTTGCTTATGAGTAGCTGCATTA
The DNA here is from genome assembly GCA_003012365.1 of Medauroidea extradentata. NCBI lineage: Eukaryota > Metazoa > Arthropoda > Insecta > Phasmatodea > Phasmatidae > Medauroidea > Medauroidea extradentata. The sequence goes on from PNEQ01004150.1 coordinate 97,057, forward strand.
CATCCAGTCTCCAGCTTCACGGTTGGCTAATGCCGCGTGCAATAAGACGACACTGTAGTTAGCGAACAACAACGGAACTTGCAACCACTCGCACACACGCCACTGGTTCCATGTATATGCTGTGCCCGAGAACACCCGCCGGCAACAACGTCTGCTACATTTCTCTGGACTTGGAGAAATTCAGGAGCGACTTCACTGGGAGTCGAACCTGGTTAGCCGCGGTGGTTCTTGAGTCGTCTGACCTCTGCACCTCCTCGGAAACCTCCTTCCGCCAGAGCTACTACGACCCAGTTTGAAAAGAGGCCGTTGCAGATTCTCGCCACGGCTGTTGTTCTAGAATGGAATTAAGAGATATGGTCTACTGTAGGTCTTTAGCACTGGCGAGGGGTGACATGATGTGAGTACGAAGCAGCGCCGGAATGAAGGAGCGGGGGAAACGGGAGATCCCCGAGAAAATCCGCCGACCAAGCGACATCCTCGGTACGATTCCCACATGCGGAAATCCGGGAATTAAACCCGGATCGCCTTGGCGTGTGACGAGTGGTCTAGCCACTGCGTCTACTGCGGCCACTGTTGTTCGAGGAATCCACGTAAGTGGCCCGTATCGTACACGAACCGCGGACCGTTGCAACGCGGGACGACGTCCAGGGAGGGTGCGCGAGGAGGTCCAGGGTCAGTAACACGCGCGTGGTTGGCGGATACCGGACCCTGGCGCCGAGCCATGTGATGTTGCACTTGTCACGTGTGACGGATGATCAAGCCCTCACACCTTTCTACTACAGAGTATACGGCTCCAGAAGAGGTGCCCTCACAGAAGAGCAATGCGACATAGGAGTGCTCTTATTGCAAGTGAACTCGGTCATCGACTGCTTCTTGTAAATTAGTAAGAAATATTTTGTGGAGATGATTAAGGTGACGATGGTTGTGATGATGGTGTTGGCGGTGACGACAATGATGAAGGTGAAAATGAAGATGGTGGTGACAATGCAGAATTAGCAATCCTGGTCAGAAAATGTTGTATTTATTTTTGTTGAAAAGGGAGAAGGGGAATTCGTGGAAACGAACAGCTATAAAGAGCCTGTACTTTTCGAAACCAGTGCTGCTAAAATGAAAAGAGTTACAGGAGTGAGAAACCGTAAAACAGAAGATGTAAGGTATTGATCTCGGATTCTGGGTTGTAGCCGCATCACCTTTATAATGTATAACTTGCTGCTGCGATTACACTCAAAGTTGGTGGCTGCAACAAGCCAAGATCTCACAGACAACTGCCCCTAAAGGCTATTCGAAGCTTATTTCCTCATCGTCTGTCAGTTGAGCGTTACCTTGTGTCAGCTTGCTTTTTATGTTAATTCGGCTCGCGTGTGTTATGCGCATTGATTGGAAGATGACTTTATCAGAGCGTTGAGAAAGTTTTGTCGGGCGGTGAGATCCAAGACATAAAGACTATATGCTGAAGGTGATAGAGATCATCACGATTTTCCAGAAACATCTTCAACCTCGAAAGGGAACGACAAACGTAGCTACTAAAATTTATTTGAATGATTCTTGCTATAAGAGTGAGTGATATAACACAGAATAATAGTATGTTTGGCCAGACTAAACCCAGAGGATATCACAGATGAACGCGACATGCTTGTTTTGACAACATGCTTGACGCTTCGCGGTAACACGGAACGGTGCACTAAAATTTCAAAAACCACATAGTGTAAACCAGGAGTTAAATCAACGTGGCAGTTGTCGTGGCGATCAAATGCAGCCGGAACGAGGAAAAGAAGGCACTCTCCGCATTGTATGCTGTCTCGTCTCAGCGCACACCCAGGCATTCGGCGGCGACGACGGACACCTGCCAGACGACGGTCACCACCAGCGCCGCCCGGACAGATTGACGACTCTCTGGTCGATGCAGCAGCTGCGTGCTCGGCGACCTCCGCGCCGGGGATATGGGCCAACCGTAGCACGTCCTCAGTGTTGTCGACAATACTAGGTTGGTACACTCTAAACAATAGTTGGTAAATTTGTCACACGTTCGTATAGGAGCGCTAAGAAAGTAAGTATGGTAGAATTGTTTCACATACATCCATGGTAGCACACCCAAACTTAAAAAAAAAAAAAAAAAAAAAAAAAAAACCTTCAAATGTCTACTAATCGTACCAGAATCGTAATGTAATAAGTGTAAAAATTTGCGTATTTACACGGAGAAAGTATGGTAACTGTCCCATACTGCGTTTAAGTAAATTAACTTCCTAAACATTTTAGTAAGTTTTTCTGCAGTATCCAATACCGAAGCGTGGTCTTATTTCAGTGGAAGTAGTATTATACTCGACTATGCACCAGAAATACGTGGCACTGACATGCCTATAAGGAATCAACCAATGAGAGTATTTTCCTGTAATTGAAGTCATGCTACTGGATAACTTGCTCCTCGCGTCGTGAATGCTACTGACGGGATATTTACCTACGCCTACCAGTCTAATGGTGCCACATACAACAAACAATTGTATACATCGTCACTGCTTAGCAACGTACACATTGAAACATATGCACGCTTCGCCACTGCTTTAATTAAAAAAAAAAATTGACAGTTAAGTGAGAACTTCGCTGTTTACGTAAAGTAACGCGTTGCACAACGCAAGACATAATTTTTATTTATGTATTTGCCCCCACATATACAATTCACACTGGTTGGGATATTACCATTTACATCACTACAACATACACTAGAATATGAAAATTAGTATAAAATAACTGAATACACAAAATTATTAATTAAATTAACATTTCAACATTATTAAAAAATTAGTTGACATAAACGCACATAAGTTTTAAGCTTCATAACACTGTACTTTTTGTAAATTAACACTAAGTTGAACAATCACAAATATATAATAGAAACATAAAGTACGAACATAAAATAGAATACACAACAGTAACCAGTATTTATCAAAAATATATTGCAAGCCAGATACTAATTTATAAAGTAGAACAATTATCTAAAATAATTTTACCCGACATACGGTGAAATTTAAGTCTCAGGTTTATTTTAGTACAAAAATGTTGGCTGACTTTGGATGAAATATGCACAGCAAGTAATCTCAGAACTATCAAAATTGACTGAAGTCATGGGAAACTGAGTTTAGGGCTTAACGTCTCGTCGAAAGCAAGGTCATTATAGACGGGTACACACAACTTCACACAATGATGGGAACTTGGAGTGGAATTAGCCATGGCCTCTGTTAAAGGACCATGCTTGCATTCGTTTAAAACGATTTCGGGAAATCATGAAAAACTCGAAATCAAGAAGGTTGGAGTCAGAAATAGAACCTGAATTCTCCCGATTACAAGTCCAGTGTGTTACTATTGAGCCACACCTCTCAGTATAATGCGGGCCGAGTTAATGCAAGAAGCAACCAGTAAGTTTAGGATAACCTTGTAAAATATTATTCACACATAGTGAGCTCAAACAGATTACTATTGTTTCTTAAGTGAGTTCTATTTTACAAAGCATAGTTCACATATTTAACTGCATTTTGTAAAAAAGAGCCAAACATTTGAATTTTGGTGATTATTCCAGTCTTTCGTTCTCGCGCTATCTAATTCTAGAAGTTATTGGAAGTCGGTACCAAAAATGAATGCTAGCATTTATTCGCCACATAACATACGTAAACATAAATCTCGTCAGTGTGACGCATTTCTTTGGCGTTATCTCTAATGTCGCAATCAACTGTACGCAATTTCGACGTCACGAAGCTCCCATAAGAAATGCATCTCCCCGGCAAAATATTTGATCATAAATATGGGCAAAACTGTTTCCTAGACGAATTTCAACAGTGTTATTTTTAACTTTTACACTAATACGCAATATTAACGTAGGACATTTGAAGAAATTAATTAAATTGTTATAATTAAAACGGGAAAACTGACAATTTCAAAATTTTTACAATTACAAGTGGGAAAAATTTGTTATGAGTAATCTAGTCTCTCGTTGATGTCGACACTGGTAATATAAATTCTATGTATGATGAAAATTGTTATAGAACAAAATAATGTGTAACTACCGAAATGAAAACCTGGTGTCATTATAGCCATGCACCTAATTTTCATTAACATGTTAAGGTAGCGACTTTGACGTGTAAAAGTGAAAAAAATTATATACATAATATATAATTTATTACTTGCTGTGTGAATTAAGGATCTCAAGTCTCGTATGATAATGAAAACAATAATTTCTTACATAAAATTTTCCTTGGCCATATGCCATACCATAATTTTAATAAGAATCCGTTTAAGTATTTTAATTTATAAATTCTGTGGCACTGTTCTGTTAAACATTTTAACGCAGTCGCTCGAATTTGAGTGTTACGTATTTAATGGCAATGTGAAAAATTTTGTCTTTGTCATTATTTTCTGTTACAAATATTATCTTCGCATCTATTTTCCAAACATGTATTTTGTAAAATTACAGAAAAAAATAGTGTAGAAACTTATCGCGAATATAATAACAAAACACCTGCACGTCTTGTACAGTCCGGTTCACAGCTGGCCCGCTGCCAGGGGACTGGCAGATAACTTCGCCAACCTGCGCAGTGCCACCGCGCACTCCTTGGCCACTACTATAGTGACGTCATGATCCGTATGGGCTAGACTAGTGGTAGGAGCGTGGGTAACATCTGTGTCAAAAACATATTTTATAAGAAAATAGCATACTATGCTAAAATTTCCAACTCTCTCGAAAATGTCTCTAATAGTTTCACTAGCGCTACTAGCGGCCTGCAAAAATGTATAGCACTCAAAACAATATTTCTTAAAGAGTATGCAGCAAGAAATAAAGCAATAGTGTCGCATAAATTGAGCATGTACAACAGTGAGGTTACTGCTTAAATTCATCCAATCGGAGCATACTTTGAATAGTCTATTTTTGGCTGTATTGTCTGCACTATCGAAGACTATGATTAAAATCTGTTAGTAAAATGGTGAGAACGTGTACACGATGATCCGCTAGTATTTATAATTAAAAACTAGAGTTAAGTTCCCTGTCAAATTACATTTCTTTTCCACAAAAGTACCACGTCTTGTGTACCTGTCAGTTACGCAACCCGCGATACAGTTCGGGCGCCATAGCACCGCTAGCCAGGATGTATTCACAATACACAGCAATGATGTTTGCATTCTCATCACTACGATATCTAAGGGCAGTGAGATATTTTTTAGGTTGTGGCAGTTAAATTTAATAACCTGTACATAAATCAGTGTTACAATCGGGACGGATTGACCTACGTCCCACAGGCACACGGAGAAATTTACCGGTATTTCACCTCCTTTTGAGACGGATATGGTGTTTTTCCTAGCGAAGATTTTGATATTTTTATCACTGCAACAAGTTATCAGTTAGTAGTCTACTCGATAGATGAGCCAGTCAATCAATCTGACCCTCTCTGGATGAAGCAGAATAAAAATGCAGAAAACATACACTCACACGGCTTACGGTCTAAAACTGATATAATTTATTATATAAATAATACAGAAAATAAATAAGATGGAAGAATCTTTGTTTAACCAAACAAATATGTGTTACCACCCTTATTTCGAATCACTCTCCATGACGCATGCCATTGCTAACTAGAACGGTCAGGTTGCATAAATGTTCTTAATCGTATTAGATTATTTAAGAATTACCGAGTAGTGTTATATGCTCATCTATGCGCGCACTTTATGAGCTAAAAGTTACATGTATTGCTTATGTTGTTCGTCCAATATTTTAACGCTTGTACATATTGAAATGACATACTCAAAATTTACTGAAAAAGTTCTCACTTCGCTGTCGACAGTGGAAGAGAGGAATTAAAGCCGGGCTCGAAACCGCCGTTTAAGTACTTGATGTGCCTTAATCGGCTACGTGATCGGTATTAAGAACCCAAATGTTCGGGAATTTAGGGTTGAAATTTACTGAGGTGAAGTAGCACTCTAAATCCCCAACTGTGTAAATAGAAAATAAATGATCACACTGTGGATTTTGTACATTAATAACGTTAAAACAAAATAATATTTAAATAGTCATATTGCAAAGAGTATTGACACAGTTAAATAATTGAATAACGGTGATTTATTCAGTAGGAATAAATAAAAAAAAACGAAACACCAACAAGTCTCCGGGTTTCAACTTCGCCACACGCACTGCTGTTATGTAAAATGCCAGTCGATCACCCTTATATCCCTAGTACCGAGAATAGTCTTTTTCTGAGGACGAAACGCTTTTATCGATAGACGTCCTATCACGTGTCATTAAAGAGATAAAAACAGTGACCATTGCTAAAAAATGGCCTTCATAGTGCACTGGCTCTCAGTGTCCTGAAGATAAAGGTAGAAAGTACATAACGTAATCTGTAGATCAGTCCTTTGGCTTTCGACACGTGCTATAGTATCATATAGTTTCATTTATAATTTGCGTTCTACTGGACTACAACGAGCAACATCAAGATCTGGAATGCAGACTCACGCTCCCTCACCACGCGCATCATCGCCTCCTATAGGCCATTCACGATAAAGTGAGCACTGCATAAAGTTTTCTTTCAGCAGTTTCGCAGCCATCTTTACAATTTTTCATATGAAAACTTCCATGTAACTAAATACCAGTTTAAACGTTTAAACCCTCTCATTGGTTAACATATATTGGCCCAATAAAATATATGTTTTATTAAGTACAAGTTCTGCTGAGTGGTCAGTTTATAGTGAACAGCATATGATGGACCAGGTACATAGTCATCTTACGAGCTCACGGAGATGCTCTAGTTAGTGGAGGGTGTGGAGGAGAGAGAGAGAGAGGATAAGTAAAGATGCGGTGCAGCGCGCATCGAGGAATGCGCACGCCGTCAAGGTCACGGCCGCCAAAGTGACTCACGAGGACGCGAGGGCGAACAGCGCGGCGATCGTTGGCCCCGAACAACCTACCATAATCGGGCCCGCTGTCACGTCGTGGGTGGGACGTGCGCGGGGTCCTCCCTGGAGACGTCCACGCCTGCTGGTCCTGCGTGTGAGGCAGTCAACGTGGTCCGCCTACCTGGCTGCAGCGGGCTACAAACTATACAAGCTACTGTTTGGGTGCATGCGCAAGTTTAATCAGATAATAATTCTTATTATCCTATAGATTTAAGGGGCATTGATCCCTACCAGCTTGGATTTATCTGTTTCTTCTCGATAACTTCTGTTCCAGTCGATGTATCAAAATTTTTTTCACGACAGGGCATAGATACAAACTTAATCGATTTTCTGTAATTTTTGGAACCATAATATATTCATTATTCTGCAATGGGAAACAGCTGAAAAGGAAAAATTGCTTAGTTTACGGGAGCGACTACAGAGGCCACAAAATTAACAGAAACAATGCCATATGGATTCCAATAAGTGAATGAAACAATAAACTACGCCTTGTCAGCGTGAAAAAAGTAAAACAATGTCTATATTTCCTGATTTATGATTACAACCGTACAACCGATCTGACAGGGATCAATCCCCCATAAGCAATAGATTTTGTTAAAGAGCCGTGATAGAAGGGCATCTTAAGCCACGCTGAAGGGCTCGGAAACAGGGTTTCCAATGAAAAAAAAAGTTTTTTTGAAAGCATCGAAAGTGTTATAAATGTATTTTTCTTTCGTAGACCGCTATAATGTTAATATAGCCTGTCTGACAAAATAATTCCACTTTTTGACAGTTGTTTGAGAAGAATTGTAAATAAAATTATATAAATTAAATCCGGCAATTTATAATTTATAGTCTTATCAAAATAACTTCTAACACACTTAACTTATTAAGGTGACCACCTGGGTGGAGGTATTTTGCGCGTTCGAGGCCAAGAAGTGCGGAAGCGATAAGGACGACAGGACACGTATATCACGCCTCCCCCTGACCTCTAGGGGGCAAGTCACTGCACTGGCGTGCAGCCTTATCGTCGACAACTCGCCTCTATGAGACAATAAGTGGTGATCGCATCATTTTATGACGTAATATTAAAGATAAAGTTGTATTGTACTAGTCTATATCGTTCATATTTTACGCCAAGATTTTCATACCTTAAGAGGACAGCTGAAATACACGTGTTCGCCATATTTGGCCGAGAGAAACTGAACCATACGTACACACCTGAATGTACTATTCGTGAGCAGACATCACTAATGCGCGTTGGGAAGTTTGCGAACAATCTTGTAATGTCCAAAGCTACGTACACAAAAAAGCTCGTTAATATCTGTCTTTATTAGTCTTTCAATTACATCTGTCTGGTGCGTAATCCCCTAGTTGTCCTTGCTGACGTCACAGGATCAGTCCGCTCCTTATATCGCCTTGGAGGGGTGGTAAAGAGGGGAGGTGGCGTGTCGAGCGCGCGGTCGAGCGCTGTCTCATAACAATACGTATTCATATTATACCGGCCTACGAAAGAAAAACACATTTCGAACAACTTTCGAATACTTTCAAAACCTGTTGTGCGTCGAAAACACTATTTCCGAGCTCTTAGACGTGTTTAAATATGTCCAATCTCACACAGGTCTATCACAAAATCTACTCCTTAGATTGATACGAAATGAATTGTGGGTTATAATATGTGGTTTTGCACAGATATTCCACCAATAAAATTGTAGGGTCACGAAGTCTCATAGTTCCAGCGGTACAGCGGACACAATGCGTTCCAATTTAGCTAACAATGTGTAGGAGCGACGGGGTTACTAGACGCGCGCGTCAGTGTGGCCCTTATCGTGTATAGTCCATTCCACGTAGCAGTTCAGTTATCTGACAGTTCTGTTGGCATAGTTTTATGTGATATCAGGAATTTCTGGAATGTCGTAGTCATTTTACCCTCGTTTACACTTGCACTGTATTGAAACATTGATTTACAAATGAAACATAATGAACCATGTTTCTAACATGACACTAGAGAGCTGTGTAAAAGTGCACTGTAGTTCTTGGTATACATTATAGGCTGCGCTCATATTTCCCCGGTAACAGGCCACTCTTGTGTACACAGTTACAGTCCACAGGACATAATAAATGTCAGACGCCTGTACGGTTAATTTACGTTTAGACACAAACTGTGTTTCATATAGTAATTAATTAATTTAAAGGTGTGAAGTGAAGAGATTTTGGCCAGCAGGAGATTTGATTATCCTTTTTATGTAGGTGTATTTTCTGCCGGTCCGCAGGACTTCCGTAATAAATTGCTTACTAAATCAGTGTTCCAATAGACCGGTTTTTGTTTACTTGAATAATTAACTTATGAAATCAAAATTACAAGAACTCAAATACAGTGTACCAAAACGTTTTATTACGTGGTTGACAAAAATAGTTTTGAAAATTTTAGTATCAGCCACAATAAAAAGTAAAGAAAACAATTTACTCATTTTCATCAATTTTTAAAATAATACAAAAAATAATCCTTTTATAACCCAAAGGTGCCTTGAAATAGCCCATAGCATTTAGTATCAATTTGAATTATCTTGTTTCTGCTAGTTAACTATTTATTTAATATTGGCTACACCGTAACGGCCATTTAATGACTGTGGTGAGTGATTGTGCAAAAAATAGTGTGGTCTAAATGTTTTTATTTGGGGGAATTACTGTCAGATGTATAAAAGTTGAACAGTGTTTAGCATAGATATAAAATAATATACTTTAAAGGACCAACATACTTAAGGAGGACGTATTTAGTAGTTTAGTATTTAGTTGCTACTTTCGAATAAAACTGTCAGTGTTCCAACTGTGACACATTTTAGTACCAGTTACTAAATCAGTTCCCAATTTTCACATATGAGAAATATGGTGGACATTGCCAGTTGTATACGGGTTTTTTTTTTTTTTTTTTTTTTTTTTTTTTTTTTTTTTTTTTTTTTTTTTTTTTTTTTTTTTTTTTTTTTTTTTTTTTTTTTTTTTTTTTTTTTTTTTTTTTTTTTTTTTTTTTTTTTTTTTTTTTTTTTTTTTTTTTTTTTTTTTTTTTTTTTTTTTTTTTTTTTTTTTTTTGGGTTTTCTCGTTTGTCCCGCCGTTAAACTTTTCCACTGCCCTATATTCACCTCACTTCATCGTCACCAAGGCTCAAGATCTCGTTGTTAAGAGGCGTACGTACCGGGTGTAATTAACCGCGTTCGAGGCCCGGAGACAGGGTGGCCATGAATATCTGATTGTCATGCTCGACGAGAACCGCAAAACCTTTCTTCGCGATGCGCTGACCTGGCGTACAATGTTTTGTAGGGGTATTTTCCACATGGAACTTCAATTGACGAGCCTACAATGTATTTGTTGAAATAATGGTACGTATGAAAGGCCAACTCATGATTCTAGTTTTGTGTTCTACGAATCCGGGAGGAATTTTCGTAGTTATAGATGTCAAAAAAACGCAGTTTTAAACCCATTTCGAGGAGGGAGGGTGCTCCAAAATCATGTTCGTATAAGTGTACTGATTTTTTAAAACTATAGAAGCATAATTTCAAGTTTTGTTTCACAGGTTAACTAAATGGGAAAAAGTTTAAAACGGGTATTCTTAAAAAAGAACAGGCGTGACACGCCACAACTTCGTCCGTGTGCCAGTTACAGAATGCACCTATTTAAGTCTTGATTCATAATTTCTACTGCTTTCACGATAATTATTTTTTTATTAAAAAATGAGAGAAGATATCAAAAATCTATTTCACAGTTTTGTTAAAAATATTTTTTACTATGTAGTGTAATTTTTTCTGGACAAAAAATTATATGGATTTGGCTATTTAATTCATTGATGAGAATTTCCTTAATTGCATATAGCTTAAACCAGCGTGTATTTTGTCTTGAAAAAATTAGTTAACTTAGTATCTACTATTTTAAACAAAACTGTGCAACAGTTTTATCGTTATCTTCTCTCGTTTGTGATTTAAATATTTATCATAAAAGCAGTAGAAAAGTGTCTACGTCTGTCAGGCAAGAGTTTCACATTCTCTGTTGAGTTTATGAAACTAAAAAGGAAGGAAATAAAGATATGAGCTATCTGCCCGCATTACAACATGTACACGCATACTAACTGAGTAAACAGTAACATGAATAAAGAAGATTTTAATTCGAATGTAGTTCCCATCATATAATGTTTTAAGTATATATTTTTCGAGTTTCTATTAAAATATGTACGCGATTTTCTGCAACAACTGTCTATTACAGAGCCTCACTGCAGGAGATCAACAACACCGAGGGAATAAATAGTATTTTAAACAACAGATAAACAACGAAGATATTTGAAAACCAGGTCTAGGGGCGGAATATTACGCACAGAACCTACTAATTATTACAGTAATATAATGCCACAAGTAAAGGACTGTAAAACATTGTTAAAATATTTTACACTGAGAACTACGCCATTTACGATGTAATTTGCGTTTAACATCCAAGGTATTTATTTTGTAATAATTATTTAACTAAGGTCATTTCAAAGAATTACTGTCTCTGATAAATGTCTGTGTTTGTATAAAAATATATCTAAAAAGTAAAGTGCAAAAATTACATATATAAACCAATTACTTTTACTAGCATAATTTTAGGATAAAAATATGAACTAAGTATTTTTTATTTATATTTCATATTTACTTAGCTTATTTAGAAGTTACATATAAACCCATCACGGGTTTGAATTACCGCGGTAAAATACTAAACTTTGAAAAGTAGTTTTCCTACATGACAATGATGAGTTTCACATTGCTTCTGTAAAGAAATATTTCCTTCTGCCAGCTTGCAATGATTCATGATCTCGTATCTCTAGGAACTACCAGGAAGCTACGTCATGCGAAGAAGCAGGGAGAACTGCACATGACCTCCTTGCAGCCAGACGTGTTCGCAGTCAACGTTACAACGGCATGACCTAGCTGTTTCGTTCAAGCACAGATACAGCCTGCAACTATTTGTTACCTCTTGCAGCGTCTTCTTGCATCTTGAAGGTTCTAGTTCGTCTACACTTTCAAAACACCCGGTCAGTTATTCATCAGCATGCTGTGATAGCTTCCGCACCATCACAAATACAAATTACCGTGTTTCAGTCTAGATACTTAGTAATTAGGAATTTTCTCTGTCGAATTAACTTTGCTCCGGAATGAAAACTACATCACGCGATACTAACGAAATAATGGAAAATAAACGCGTTACAATAATTGTGACACTTCGCAATGTAATACGGGCAACATGAATACACAGTGACTTAATTGGCCACAGAGTAACAAATTATACAATTTTAACTGATAGTAACCTGTACAGAATACTGATTGACATGTATGCATTACTACTGATTATATCTTCATTCTATAAAATATTAGCATACTATGCAATTTTTGCATAATGACATGATATAGTTTAAATGATACTGTTTTGGAACTTACGTATGGTAAAAATTGACTCATTTACAGAAGTATGATAGTAATAATATAATATTGATGCCACGAGGATCTTAGTAAAAAATATTACTATCACTAGTTGGAATGTTGTTTTCCGCTAAAATAACGTAAAATATTGCAAATTTTAATAACGTGCACGAATCGTTCAAAAATGCAAAAACATTTCCACGAGTGACAATGATGAAGTAAGTTCCTTAATACTTATAATTCACTCGGGTTAGTAATATTAACGAAGGTAAGTTAGTTTTTACTGTTAAAGAAGTTACAGAGACATTAACATTTTTACGTGTAATTGGTCAAATTAAACGGAAAATATCATAAAAGTAATCAATACAAGTTGTAGAGTAATCGGAAGAAATATGTAATAATGGAAAATAATTTTTTCGTGTTCATAATGTTTGAGAGGTGAAAATAGTTTCCTAAACGCGTTTTTTATGTCAAGATAAGAACTTAAGTCACTATCTACATGATCTGTGCAGTTACAGGGAAATATTTACACATTTTTAAAATGTTAATTTAAAAAGTACCTAGTAGCGAGCTACTGGCACGTAAACGGAACAACTGCTTGAAGAGCTTCTGGAGTCTTCATTCGGTCCGCGAGGCCACTCTCCTGTGTTTGCCCGCGAAATACCAACGCGGACTTCACAAGACTGTTCTTAGGACACGTGTCACAATTAACGTGTTTTCTTCTGAGGATTTTCTATTGTCTTGACTGAACAGTCGTGACGTTGATTCCTTGCTGGATCAGAGTTCGCCGAGTCTTACCTCAAAACTGGGTTACACAAGCCTACTTTATAATAGTTTATAATTTTGTAGTGTACGTTATTACTGCGAAAAATCAGATATAAATAAATAAAATATTTTGGCTGAATGAAGGGTTGCAATAAATAAGTTAACGCTATCTGATTGCACAGCTATTCAAGAACGTAAATAATTATCATCAACGTTAGATGTAACAGATATTACTGCAAATTAATACAAAATCACATTTAAACAGTGAAATTCAGGTACGAAACGTATGAGTATTGGTTATAGGACGTTTTCTCCCTGGTTTTTAATTAGTTCTCGTTGATTCGGAGCAATTTTTCACTATTTTATATTTAAAAAATCAGTTTGGTTATTTTTTTTAGTTATCGTCGAAAAATAAACTTTACTCTCTTAAAAATAAGAACAATATAGTAAAACTTCTCCAAAAACAGAAATGAACCTGTGAAATAGGAATCATTTGAGGTGTCTCGAAACAAATAGTTTTTGTATTTAATTTTATAAACAAAATAAGTAAAAAACATATTTACTTAAACTGCACAGTTCTTTCAACAATTCGTTTTATTAAAATAATTTGGGAACTGTACTCGGAAAATTAGTTTAAAATCATCTATTTATCGTTTATGGCGTTGAACACCTGATGTAAAGTTAGCTTGTTTATGATGACATCCAGCAAGAAGTAATTGAATTCAAACCACCCCGCTTTTCCTAGAAGGCCTGACCCTCTCCAAGAAAAAGAGGTTACATAGGGCAGGTAGGGACCAGAGTTTGGGAAAAGAACATCAATTGTTTCCTTACAGTCCAGTCCGTCTGCAACAAGCAGACTTGGTGATCATATTTATACATCGGCCATTAGTTGCCCATCATAACTCAATTTCAGGTGAGCAAACTGTCCGACAATAACAAGTCTGGGTCGAGTGATTTCAGTGCAAAGAAGCATTGTGCTTATTCCCAGTAACAGTGACGGACTAGGCGGTGTCTCAAATAGCCCAGAGAGTACTCTCTTGCACCCTCTTGACGTCACATAGTGTACTCTCTGCTGTCCCAAATTCGAGGGAGAGTGAGCCAGAGTCAGCGACGATGCTCCCTCGCTGCACCCTCGCTGCACCCTCTCGACCACTCTGCGGGAAGACATCTTTGTTTTCATTGAAAATCGAGAGAAACACGACTTCTCTGTACGCGGCGTACTTGTTTAAGTGTCAAAGGGATGGCTGGTTATTCATAGAAGTAAAAATTATGTTATAAGTTTATGGAAATATGTCCATTGCTTTCCTTTTCCCACGCTAGGTTGCAGTGCTTCGAGGGTGCATCCGAGGGTGACTCTTTCAATTTGATTGAGGAGTGAACCAGAGTGGGCGAGAGTGAGAGTGTACAAACTCTTTATTTGGGACCCGGCCTAAGCTGGTGTGATTTAAAATGGCAGTGATTGAAAACGTCCTGCTTTTTAGTTTGCCAGTGTATTTGTAGCCTATACTGCAAAATTTGTTGCGCGGTTTACAAACAACTGACTACAAACTAGTCGCTAAGGTCTTGTTTGTAAAATTACAGGTGAGGTTTTATTTTTTAAATAATGTAAACATACATCCCCATATAGAATGCGCGAATTTTTCTGTACTTAAAGCTTAAAATACAAATAAGCATTACACGTTTTATGGAAATGTGTTAAAAATTTCCCCTGAAAATAAAATATACTCTTAAAATACATACATTGGCCAAAAATTTCAAATTAAAAATAAATACTTTGTAAAAAAATCATTGTGTGTTGTAGTCGTAAGTTTAAAAATGAATTCAACTGAAAATTATATTTTGGACATAATTTTTGTTTATATTTCTTAATTAGTAACTACGGCAGTGCTTCTTTCTTAATGTGCGTTCAGCATGTACAGCTATTAACTTAAACATTATTTTACCAGTTTTTCATCAAGCCTCTGTGTCAAGTACTGGATTTTTACGTAACTAAATACGTACACCACAACGAAGTTTGTTAAAAATAATGTAAAAAAACTTAACTTTTATACATTGGTAGTGCAGTGGTAAACCCCCTATATAGAGGAATATATACTCGCATTCAAGATGACACGATGTCGAGATTTCTACTCCGACATTGCTGGTTTCGGTTTTCTGTGCCTTTTCAGAACTATTCCAGGCAAATGAAGGATAATTTCATATAATTTGCCATGCCCGGTTTCTCTCCCATTTCCCGTTTTAGTGAACAAATAGTTCCGTCTCTTATGACCTCGCTGTTGGCGAGACATTATGTCCTACCACCTGTTTATTTTGTGAGTTTAATATTAGCATATTCAATAAAGATGAGGTGAATGACGAACTGGGAGAGTAAAGTAATAATGAAAATAATAAACATAAATATTAACTCTTTTAAGATACAAAAAAATCTTTCAAATGGTAAAAAAAAGTGAAATAGAATTTTAAAAAATGTTTTTTTTTTTTTTGCTACGTAACAAATGCACATATATGCAACAGTTTTCTATGGCAAATAAAATAAAACGTTTCAAATTCGTTTTGTACAACGAACCTTACATTCAATTAACGTTTGATAATGCACCGACAATATGACGGATTAATGAAGTAATTACCTCCGAGAGACCCTGCCTATGCTTTCATTGCTCCGTACATTGTATTACTGAGAATGCGTAGGGCGTAGATCTGCTAATTTCCGGTCAACACGCTAATTTCCTGTCCTGCTGGGACGTACGATAGATGCGCGAGCGGAGGAAATTGTGTGACGTCAGACAAGAATGCCTTCGCCATCATTCATTAAGTCTTACCACTTCCTAGAATTAAATGATGTATTTACATTCCGTCTCTAAAGGGCGTTATTTACAGAGAATGTTTAAAATGCACCCCTGTAACGTTCTGAGCGACTAAATAAGGGAAAATACATTAGGTATAGACGTAATTAATACAGCGTCTAGTTATTTAAAATAAAAAAAAAATTGAACGGTTCTTGCAATGGGTTGATATTGCAAACTAAACTGTTTTTTTTACATACGAATTTAGGAGGACCCGGATTCGATACCCGGCTCCGGCCATCCTGATTTAGGTTTTCCGTGGTTTCCCGAAATCACTGTAGGTTGAAAGCTGAGATGGTTCATCAAAGACCATTGCCAACTCCTCTCCCAAATACTGTCCTTGCGCAAAGTTGTGTATTACCTTCTGTAATGACCTCGCTTTCCACAAGACGCAAAGCCTACTTACCTTACCATACTTTGAAAATCAAGAACAAATAAGTACTTCAATGCCCCAAAAACAATCAGAAATTCATATTCTCCCTCCCGTTTATATTCCTTTAGCAATACTTTCCTCTTTTCAATGCAGACTACTACTTACGTCTGAAAGCGACATTGCTAACGATGCCTGAACCCCACCGAGTATAATTTAACACGCAAACACTATCATTGTTTACACCAGGACTTTCAGGTAGGCAGCGCCCTAAATGATTA
>PNEQ01004153.1:0-18711 GCA_003012365.1 Medauroidea extradentata
CAGGAGTAATTGTGTGCATAACTATTTGTGTTGTGAGAGTTCTAGTTGATTACTGTTTTGTGTATTTCATAGCTTTGTGAGCTATTAAATCCAGTACTTAATTTAACTCTTTTATTTGTAATTATAGACCTCTATCCCAAAGAACTCATGGGAATTGCCCACATATAAAGTTTGTGCTCTCAAACTTGTAACAATATATTTCCGCATGTAACGGCTAACTACGGGACGTGTAAAACCTCTCTGAACACGTCACTTAATGTTTACGCATGTAAGATAGATTGGGCAGTCAGTATGGATCGATACAGTTTGATTTAAAAAAAGTTTATTAATTATATAAATTATAAAAGGAAAAATTCTTAGAAAAAGTTTTTAATATTTACCTGATTCTTCCGAATTATTTTGGCCAAGCAAAGCAATAGCTCCGTGAACATTGTAATTTTCGAATTATTCAGCTTTAAAAATGCCATATTTTCAAACGGCGCCGCCACAAACATTGAAAACGCGTTCTTATTGGCTAATACATTTATGACGTAGTCTTACTTGTTTTGGTTAGCCACCGCACGCCAGGCACTATAGCTTGTATTGGAATTTTTCAATTATTTAAAAACTAATCAAATTTAGCGAACCCGGTTACGTAAAAGTTAATTCGGGGAATTCACTCGTTGTTTGGGTATGCGTGGTTGTAGATTTGGTAGCTAACTACGAAGATTTATTTCACTTGAGTTGATTTTAAAGAAGTGAAGACAGCAATGAATTAGTAGGCCTATCTCTCACTCACACATTGAGACGTTTTAGTTATAGGTTTGAGTTTATGTAAATTTAATTTAAATTCTAGAGAGATAATAACTTACTACGAATTCAGATTAATGTTTCAGATCCGATATATAATCGTAAGTTTAGGTTTGAAAGGTCAGACGAACGAAGTTCACATGAGTACAAAAAGTGAACCTGTCCATTTGGAATGAGTTTAACCAAACCTGGCACAGACAATGATCGAACATTCAGGTTGCATGCATGAGTCGGTAAAATAATGTGGCAGATCAATTATTTTATTGCAAGTACATTTTTTCTCTCGGTAATTTTTACGTTTCTCGTAAACGGCGTTGAGACAGCTGTGCTGCCATCTCGGGGCAAGTTTCGCAAGACTCCGCCCACCCCTCGAATTATCGGCCAATCACGGGGCCTTGAACTCGCCTATTGGCTAATGACGTTGCCGCAGCCAGTGGAACAGCCAAAACACTACAGTTGCAGAGAATTCGTCGCAAAATGCACGCTTCTGCCGCAATTTTTAACTTAAAAGAACTTATTTACTTTATGCTAACCGTGTCATGTTGTACACAATACAGCATTACATACGTATACTGTATTTTTGTCGTTAATAGCACACTATTAGGTCTCTTCTTGAAGTTTAAACCATGCAGTTCGCCTCTATTTATCAGACGGCGCTCAAGTTAAGATTATATTCCCAGTGAATTGCATTTTATTGCTGCACAAATACACTACTATCCACATTTATACTCTTCGGAGCTGAAACCATATTCGATTTTACCACATAAACTACTTTATTTAACACAATTTCATGATTTGAACGTATGTTGCTGTCGTTTGTGTGTTACGTACATTAATATGTACAGTATCGTGACGTCACAGGGAAATCATCATGGCGGTTCACGTTTTTGCCGCGCAAAACAGACTGCTCATTTCATTTAAGTTTTTATAGAGCTACACGGACGCAATGAGAGAAAGTATGGTATCGTTGTTCATTAAATTAAACACACTTTTAAATAAAAGTATAATAGAAAATAGGAAATTTCCCTATTATGTCGATTTCGGTTGATTTTGGCTCTGTATTATTTAATTTAAATTCGAAATACATGGAACTAGGTATATTACGTAATTTCGCTACCAACCGTACAAGCAGTAAGGTAACTATAGTTTATATTAAATTGTATGCAGTAACGACTAGTGATATTTTTCAAAGGTAAAATTTTTAGTGCTCACTTTATCCCGAATGACCTATAATATTAGGCCTATGTATGATTCGAGGCTAATGTTACGATTTCATTTTTCCTGTTCTTACGCCTGAAAGAAATTAAAACATTTGTGCATTGTGAATTTCTTTTCAGCAGTTATGTTATGTTCTGCTCTTTAGACGGTCCTGTACGTATTATCAGGTTTACAGAAATTGCATATTCTGTAAATTCCGCGAAAATACCTTTCGCCGTTCTTTCTCTCGTACAAGGATTAAATTTTGAAGTAAAATATTTGACACATTTCCACTTATTTAAGGACTGAATTTCGAACAACCTTGGAATGACTTTCAGGTACTGCTTATTTAGTATTTTAGTTTTAAAAATCGTACGTAGATTTATTATTAGATGTAGGTAATACAATATACGACGAAAATTCCTGTGAAGACACGTTTTACCCCTTTTCACTCCCTTGTAAGTATAATATTAAAAGATTTGAAAACAGATTTAGCATCGAGTTATCTCATACATACTTTTTATTAGAAATCTATAGGCCTACTTAATAAAACTCATTGACGGATTGGCAGAGAACGTACAGCTTAAATTGGTGGGTTTGGAAAGCATGAAATTTGGCAAAGCAGTTCTTTATATATCGTAGGTGAGCACTAAGAAAGGATTTTTGAAAATATCCCTAAGGGGGTTAAATAAGGAAAAAAGTTTGTATGGAAGTTCGTCATTTTTGAGGCTATAAATATGGAAATTGGTATTTAGGCTTCTGTTTATAAATAAAAGTTTAGTGGGGCAAAATACAAGACAACATTTCGTATATGAAATACGTTATTTTTTAAAATTAGAAACATTGTATTCGAAATTAACTTCTGAATAATTTCGTAAGTACCAAATAAAAATATATTTTGATTGATTTAGAGGTTGATTTATCAGAAGGGAAACATCATGGATCGACCTGAAAATGGTAGTACGAAATATGAATAGACACTGACGGAGGAGAAAAAAATGTAGAGATACTTTCATTTGTTTATCACAATATTGAGTGAGAGATTTTAGTCAGCGTTTAACACCGAGGTCTTTAACGCTGGTTAGGAGTGACATGGGGTGACTATGGATCAGCGCTGGAATGAAAGGGCGGGGGAATCGGGAGATCCCCGAGAAAATCCACCACGGCATTGTCCGGCACGATTACCACATACGAAAATCCGGGGGCCGACCCCGCCTAGAGCCGAATCCGGACTGCCTTGGTGGGAGGTCTAACCATTCGGCCACCGCGGTCCCTGTTTTTCATTCTTTAAATTTCATAAAGTCTAAAGATGTTGGTTTTTCGGGGGGTAAAATTCCGTGACTCATTCCTTAGCGCTACGATTTCGACCTGTTCACTCGACTGTAGTTCGCCGGAAACTGAATAACACAGTGCATATCATATGCACCACCACGCAGTTGACCAGAATTTCTATTTATAGGTCATTCGCGATAAAGTGAGCACTTTTGGTGACTGCCTTGTTTAGAATAATAATTTAAAAATAATATTTATTGTGGACTTGGGCATCAACTTTGTAGTAAAGTTCAATCTATACGTTTTAATTGTTTACTTAGGCTTGCTTTGTTTATATTAAAAAGCGGCAGGAAAGCGTACGTTATTTAAAAGGGAAACAGTAACTAGGGTTTCAAGAGTGCTAACTTCAAACTAAACAAACAACCGCAACGGTTTCAGGCGCGGCGTTAGCTGGTCTGTACGAAACAGGCACTTCCTTATATTTTACAGCTTATTCAAACCATCCGGTTGAGGCCATGGTCTTTCATTTATTTCAAACAATTACAAATAACTCGAATATTTTTTACCAAATGTTTTGAAAAAATTTGAGACTGTGTACAGTCATGCGATTCATAATTTTGCTTCATTTTGGCTTAGTTTTTACCACAATATATGTGATATTTCATGGGCAAAAATCTAAAAATCCGTTTGGTAAGTTTAACATTAATATTAATAATTCATCAATTGCATCTACCTTGTGTAAAATTACCAACAGCAGTTTTAAACTCTTTACCAACCAGAAAAACAGACACAACTGAAACTGTGATAGATGATTTTTTGAGCAATGTCAGGAATGAGAGAATAACCATATACACAATAGGGAACTCTGTCAGTGATCACTGTGCTATCATACTAAAACTAGACATCACTAGAAAGCCAGCTGAAATACGTTTCAAAATAAATCATAATAAATTACTACAACTAGCCAGACATAAATTGGAAACATTTGTACCTAATATACGTCTACCAGTTGACGTAAATGCAAAAACTGAACATATAGTAAATCCCCTCTCCAGCTCGCTAGATCAATCTACTACACTACATATCACATTAAAACACACAAAATATTGTATGACACTATGGGCGACAGTAAAATTCCTAGAATTAGTTAACAACCGGGACAAATTATTCAAAAAACACAAACGAAAAATGAACAATCGAGGGTCAGTTGAGAGAAACGAATAATAAAATGACTACGCTAAAAAGGCAACTCTATGCTGAATACTATGTAAAAAAAAAAGTTCTCCGACAGTGTGGGAGATGAGAAAGTATTCTGGAAAAAACATTAACTCAATTCTTGGAAAGTGCAAAAACAGTAGATCAGAAATTGATTCAGTCATAGACAAGCATGGTGAACTTAAGTCAAATAATGAACACTTCTCAACTATTGGAACCAATATTTATGTCATCCTATTCCATCTCCTAATTATCACATTAATAACTTAAATACTTTAGATTGATGTGGCCAGACTATCTTCATGGCTTCCATTGACCAATTTGAAATATCTCAAATCATTAACAAATTTAAAAAAAGCCCAGGGTATGATAAGATCACGCCAACACTAACCAAGCAATGTCAAAATTTCTTAATACCACAGCTGGTAGAAATCATCAATGAATCATTCTCCAAAGGAGTACCCTAACTTACTAAAACTTGCAAAAGT
The DNA here is from genome assembly GCA_003012365.1 of Medauroidea extradentata. Classification (NCBI taxonomy): domain Eukaryota; kingdom Metazoa; phylum Arthropoda; class Insecta; order Phasmatodea; family Phasmatidae; genus Medauroidea; species Medauroidea extradentata. Next base: position 4,962 of record PNEQ01004153.1, read on the forward strand.
TACTCCCATATTCAAAGCAGATGACAGGAAAGTGGTGAATAATTATAGGCCTATATCTGTGCTGAGTACACTTGACAAAATATTATAAATAGCAATACAAAAACAAATAATTAAATTTCTAGAAAGCAACCAGCTGTTCTAGTTGCATCAGTAAGGTTTTAGGAAAAAAATAGAAACACTTCTACAGCCGCCATGTCCTCAGTGAATAGTATTAGATTAGCTACTGATAAAAATAAATTTGGGGGAGCTATTTTTATAAACTTATGAAAGGCGTTCGATATAGTAAACCATAAAATGCTGCTGCAAAATTGGAATATTATGGTATCAGAGGAGTTACACTAAAACTTATAGAAGATTACCTCACAAACAGCAGGCAGCTGGTAAACGTTGGAAACTTTGTAAGTGATGTCAAAGCTGTCAATATTGGTATCCCTCAAGGTAGTATGCTGGGTTCCATTATTTTCTTCGTTTATATAAATGACTTATTGCAAGAATATTTCAGGCTCAATAAACTTATTCTTAACACCAGAAAAACAAATGTTGCAATCTTTAGTTCCCCTCAATTCAAAACGCCTCCAAACTGTACACTAAAAACTGCTCACAATCTAATAAATAAGGTTGGATATGTGAAGTACTTGGGTCTAAATATCTATGAACATCTCAAGTGGAATATCCACATAGACCAGGTTACCAGGAAAATATTACAGTTTGCATAGGTGTATTGCGAAGAATGACTAATATGCCCATTGAAATAAAAAAAATTGTTTACAATTCCTTGATACACAGTCACTTTCAGTATCTGAGTTCTATCTGGGGGACTGCTAGCAAAAATAACGTATATCCACTACAGATCATACAAAATAGAGTAATGAGAATTATCCTTTATCAGAAACATATCACAAATACCAAAGAATTATACCTGTCCAACAGAATACTACCTCTAAGGTGCATTTATGAGTTTAACCTACTGGTGCACACACGAATACGATCAGGGTAAACATAATCACAATACCAGAAGTGCAAATGACAAATACTTACACACAATTAATACAGAATACGGTATAAAGGCATCCACCTTTCATGGATACCAGCTATGCAACAAGCTGCCTTAGGATCTAAAAACTTTGACCTCTGTGAAACGTTTCAAAAAGGCTCTAAATCAACTTATGTTGCACAAAATTGCCAACTGGAATAACATCCTACCTTATTGAAATATAACTCTGGGGCCTACCCACCATTATGCTGGGATTTATTTCTTCTGAATGTGCATATCACGACTACGCTAATCTATGCACTGCACACATTAGAACCTGTCACAGTCTTATCACAGATGACACAACTGGTTCAAATAGCCTACATTAATTATAAAACAATCACAACACATCCAGTTATATAAACTAGAGAAACAAGAACTGCTGTGTGGTCTTATCCCTAACAAATTGTTGGCTAATAACACAAAACTACCATTTTAACGCATAAGAACAAAACATAAGATATTGACCCTATACTTTTACTGATGTAACATCCAGGTTGTAAACGCCTTACATGTACTGCAACATACAAATAAATACAATTATTTATTATTTTCTGTGTGTAGAAATTTTAATATTATTCATGTTTCGTACAACACACATATATATCCTCAATACAATTGTAGTTGACTTGTTTATTATAGTGGTTAGCCTATGCTGCATACAGTAGTGAACTTGACAATTGTTTGTAAATTATCTCCCAAATTCAAGGTACCATTTCACATTATTTATGAAGACTATAATAGTTTACAAAATTGCTTATGACTTGTTAGGTAGGACTTAGATTAGCCAGAGGTTAAGTCATGAATTACATTCCCAAGCTTACCTGATTAGACAGGTGTTAAGATTTTGAGTTTAGGTCAATTAGTTGGTATCACAAATTTGTGAAGCTTATAGACAAAATTATCACTGCACATACTATTCTTTACCTTGGGATCATGCGGATCATGCATTATGTTATTAATAGGCTATAAAATATAAATTGATGGAGTGCTTACAAGATTGCTGAAATGGTATTAAACAATTTGCCATGGGGCTTTAAATCTAGTTTTCTCTCTCTCTCTCTCTCTCTCTCTCTCTCTCTCTTAACCTCTTTACATATCTCTCTCATCCTCATGTGACTTTGGCTATATTGCAAAATTCCTGACCTTATATTTTTAAATTATAAATTTCAAATCTTAAATTACTTTTGTGGCCTTCAAATCAAATGTTTGTTTTAATATGTAGCAAATTTGAATGGGGACACTTTGTTCATCACTTTATTCTAACGGCTTATGTGCAGTATGTAATAGACAGTTCCTATATGTAGTTATTTCATTTTTATTAAATCCTAACTAAAAAGGACAGAAATATAAACTAGATACATATGTAAGTTAGTAAATTGTTTCAATATGTTTATATCAACATATGTATGTGTTTCTATATGTTTCCACTACCTGCAATATGTGTAAACCTAGTGTATTTTTAAACGACCCCATTATGTGCTTTCCCCCGGGGGATTCAATTGTAATTATACACGTAACCTGTTTTTCAACAAGTAATTCTGCACTTAATAAAAAAACAGAAATATTCATATGCAAACGATGATATATAAGTCTTAAAACTGTAAGAATGAATTTTTGATATATGTAATTAATTTGTGTCATAAAAAGTATTTTCGAAAACACCGCAAAACTAAATACCGAGGCCTTAACCGTGCGGTGCGCTGCTCGATGCCCATGGGCCTCAACCTTCATTCTGAAGTAAAATCAATTAGACATCTCAACGAATTTTAAGAGTTCTCGAGGATCCTAAATTTACAACGCATTGCATTTTTTTAAATCCCCTTCGTTAAAAATGTGAAGAAAAAAAACTTCAATACGCAAAATGCTTTTTCTTAACCTTTATTCTGAAGCAAAAAGCACCTCGAAATCTCGTATGTTTTAAGCCGCTGTCGAGGATTCATTGAAAACCCTTTTCACCCCGTTATTTTCGAATTTCGAAAAATACATTCTAAGTGGATGCCTACGTCATAAGGGAATGTGCTACTCTAAAAATGTCATGCTTCTAGATCCATCAGTCTGGTCTGTGCATTGTGAGTGAGTAGTGAGTGAGTGAGTAGTGAGTGAGTGATATGAGTGAGTAAGCGAGTGATATGAGCGGGTGAGTTGTGAGTGATATGAGTGAGTGTAGTAAGTGTGTCGTAAGTGATATGAGAGTAGTGAGCGAGTGAACGAGTGAGTGAGTGATATGAGTAGTGAGTGAGCGAGTGGTATTAGTGAGTGGTATAGGCAGTTCGGAATAAAGTGAGCACTCGAAAAAGCCCTGCTAAAGATCTATTTCCAGCCAATTCGTATCTTTCCGCGTGTAACAGCTAACGACGAGAAAAGTCTAACCTCCTGGGACACGTCACTTTATTTTTGCGCGTGTAAGATAAATTGTTCAGTCGCTAGATATATACACAGTTTGATAAAAAATAAGTTTATTAATTATATAAAATACAATTATATCGCTGTCGGTTGATTTTGTTTCAGTATTGTTGTATTTGAATACGAATAAACGCGGAACTATGTTGTGTTATTTCGTTGCCAACCATACAAGCAGTAAAGTGACTATCGGTTATGTTGAATTGTATGTAGTAACAGCTAGCGATATTTTTCAAAGGTTAAATATTTAGTGTTCACTTTATTCCGAATGGCCTATAGGTACTTCGCGTTTATATATAATATAGATATATGTGTCTTAAAGGCAATGGTGCTGGGAGTAAGGTTGATTCTAGTTCAGGTTTGAATTAAAAGGTTTTTTTTCCTTGTGGAATAGTTTGACACAAGGAAAAATTCTGCTAATCACACTATGGCTAAGAGGTATAATAAATACAGAACCGTAGTAAATTTATGTTTTAACTAGGCTTGGCAAAGAGAGAACGTAAAAATACATATTTATTTATTAGCGTTCAAAAATTATAAGTAATTTGTTTAAAAAACAAATTTTACTCTCGCTTGTAGTATATTATTCTGCAAATTTACCCTGCAGAACGGTTTAGGCTGTGTCTCAAACAGCCTAGAGAAGCACTCCCTCGCACCCTCTTGACGTCACAGAGTGTATGTACTCTTTGCTGTCCCAAATTCGAAGTAGAGTGGGCGAAAGAGAGAGTGAGCCAGAGTGAGCATCGATGCTCCCTCGCTGTACCCCCTCGCCCACTCAGCGGGAAGACATCTTTGTTTTCTTTCTTATTCAAACCATAACCTAAAACTGTAACTGGACAATATTTACTGGCTGTTTCCGTATTCATACGATTAATCCTCGTATCCTTGAATCCTCGCAGCCTTCACAGCAATGCATCCTTTGCGGCGAGGGTGCATTTGTGTATAAACATACCGTCCGAATTCCCAATTCAAACAAATGACTGTCGCAAGGGCGTAAGGATGCTTGCCACGCATCCTTGAGCCAAGGATCCTCGGTAGAATTCGGACACGAATAAACAATGGCCGCATCCTTCATGATGCACTTTTCAAGGATGCGAGGGTGCGAAGGATCCTTCAATGCACTATTCGGAAACAGCCACTGTGAGTTTTATGCGCTCATTCATTTTCCCAGCTTTCCTTTTCTCCCTCTAGGTTGCAGTGCTTCGAGGGTGCATCCGTGGGTGGGTGGTCTTAATTTTATTGAAGAGTGAAACAGGGTGGGCGAGAGTGAGTGTGGAGTGGGAGTGTACACACACGTTATTTGAGACCCAGCCTTAGTTGCAGGTTGCTGCAACATGAGTAGGCTTGCTGAACATATGTGCAAGAACGTCTAGTTACAGCTTGGATACAGAAGTTCCGTTACCGACGACTAAGCGGACTAATGTATATATACCGAGTATAATTTGTATCTGGAATTTCTGTATGGCGGAAGAAATCGTTTATTTTTACACCAGGCATGTATTAACATTACCAGAAAACATTACTTAAAAGTGCATTTTATTAAGGAATAGTATGTCGTCAATTAATCTGAACACCAAAAATGCAGCAAAACATTCTACAGGGCCGGTGCGAAGTCATTTGGAGCACTATGCGAAAAATCGTTAAGTTTTCCTCTTCCTTTACAACATATACTTTCTTCTCTTCGCCTGAAACTTCACTCGGTTATTCTTGATTTGTTCTGCATATAAGTAGGACAAAAAATGAAAAACATTTCGAACAGCAAATATTTTCCAAATCGCTATATTTAATCTATGCGCAAACGTTTTATCATATTATTTTTGTGCGGCAACTTTATTATTATATTTCTTAACACTTAAAATAAGTGAAAAACGATCAACAGTCACAAAAAAATCTGAATTTTAATTTTACAGTACCGCACAGCTAAAAAAAATAGTTTGTGATGATTGCAAGCGTACACCATTCACACTATCTGAAAACAACACATGCATTAATATTAAAATTAAATCAAAATATTGCTACATATGTCAGTATTCCCTTCTGTAACTGTGATTCATACAAAACAACGCTTTACTCATTTTTAAATATAGTGATGAACTGCTCACCGAGCCAGCGAGACTTGCTGCTAGTAGTTAGATTTCAAGCCACAAGATGGCAGCAGTGTCTCTGTTCGCGTACTCTGCTGCTGAGTGTTGACCTTGGTACAAATAAACTTTTCGTGTAATCCCACTATAAATTACTGTTTTAATAAAACAATACCGTATGTTTGGAATTACAATTAAAATAAGTATTTGTACATAATCACATAACTGTAACTGTGAACGGATATGAAACTGTTTTATTGCCAACATTTTACACCAGTATGGAAGAAACATTTTGTTTCAAAAGGCTTTGTTGTTGTTTAGCATTGTACGCGTTGATGTTCATCGTGGAAGTAGGTAACTGTAGCATACGCTATCGTATGTGTTACATTACGCCACTTTCGGAAACGTCATGAATCTGTTTATTGCGTATCGTAGTTGTTTTTGTTGTTGACGGGAACTGCGCAGTGCGCATGCGCCACATCGAGGCTTGGCGTGCGTAGCTTCAAAGACCTTGGCGTGTATTTTACAGCTCTCAAAGGACGCGTGGCACAGTAGCTGCTTGTCTTGTCTTTAAAACGTTGGCTAGGGAGGGGAGAGCCTACTATTTTCTCTCTCCTTTCTTATGTAAGCGTAGATAATTCCCGCATTCCCTCTCTCTCTCGATGTAAACAACTCGCCATGACGTCAGTTCACGCCCCGCTTCCCATTGGCCGAGTGTTTTATCTTACGAGCGTCCCCATTGGTCGATTTTGAAACGCGGTCTGTTGGAAGCGGGCTTGGTGGGGGGAGATCTCTTGAGAGGGGGACGTGACGCTATCGTGGGCATGGCTTGTGGCATGATTTTCAGTGTTTCGGCGTTGCGGTGAAGTGTGGAGTTGAGTTTGGAAAGGATTTGAGGTTAAGTTAACGCGAGGTCGGAGCGTGCGTCGACGCGGCGGACTCGTTTTTCGTATAGTTCCGCGCGTGTGATGACGTGAAGTGTGCCGTCGCTGTGAAACTGTCCGGCGTCGTGAAGCAGTTGGCTGGGTGAACTTGCGCGAGGTGTACCGAAGTGGTTGTGCGGGGTGTCAAAACTGACGATGAGTGCCCGAGTGTTCAACCCAGCGGTCATGTCTGAGCTGCGGAAAGGGCTTTTCGGCGGCGAAGGTGGTCGTGCGACGTCGAGTTCGGTGCCGGCGAGGAGCGCGGTGCAGCGCGTCAGGAGGGACTTGTTCGGACCTGTCGACCATGCCGACATCCAGGACATCGTACGACGCGAGCTCGGCGCGCAGCAGGCCCGCGACGCCGACCGCTGGGGCTTCGACTTCGAGCGCGGGTCGCCGCGGAGGAACGGCCCAGGCACGGCGAGGTGGGAGTGGAAGAAGGTGATGCCCGGCGAGCGGGTAGCCCTGCCTTACGCCCACCGACGCTTCACGTACCTCAACACGACGACGGAGGCGAGCTGTGAGGCTGCCCCCGCCACCACGTCATCGGACGAGAAAGCGACGACGTCCGAGTCGCCGGTCGTCAGCGATAACAACAACAAGCAGTCCCACATCACAGGTGAGTTCAACTTGTACTTATATACTGTAATTATGTGTTATGCCATAGTGCCTCCGTGCTGTTCGGAGCGCACCGAAGCTGGCTGGCGACCGTTACATTCGCTGATAGGGACGCGTGGGTCGTTCCATTTAAACGGTATCGATCGACGTGGTCTCTTTGTGTGGGGTTTTTATCTGACAGCTGGCCTTGGCCAAGCCTATCTAACAATACCCTCCTCTCCCCACCCTTTTCAACACACATGTAACGTATATTAGGCCCAGCAAGTATTGACGATAACCTGTTTTAAGTGCATTAGTTAATTACGAAGCTAGTTTAAATGGACGTACACATTTAACGTTGTTCAGTATGGCATGTAAATAACTTTGTGTGTAAATTCGCTGCGGAAAGTCTGATAATGCCAAATGATTTTGTAGGCTTATACCTTAGTATTAATTTAGGACGAGTTCTTTTGTAAATTGTTTTGTAGGTTATACAATAGTAAGTACCGATTTAGGACATGAGTGTGTGCACTGTTAAGACATTCGATACTTTCTATAACATTGTATAAAAATGTTTTGCGTTGTTAAGTCAGAGGTGTTGGATTAATAATGTTACTATTTTGCCAGTAGTGTGAGCTGTATAAATTGCCAGGCATTGTAAAATGATTGTACTGGTGGACTTTGTTAGATATTAGTTTTGTTCATGAAAAATCACAGATTCATAGCGTGAGAATAGCGAGAAGCATGTTGTAAATACTAATAATAGATGTATGATCATTTCATCTTTAACCACGTGCGCATTTCGTCGTACTCATATTCTGTCAAACCACTCAGTTTGTCAGTTTTACTCACTGTCGTGAGTAAACAGTAGCTGTCAATTTGACATATCGTGCGTTAAGTTCATTTCTTAATATTCAAAGTACATGCAGTTATATCCGTAGTACAGTTCTCATGGGCCTACATGCAAATATAATTTACTTGAGATAACACCAACGGGTTTATTCTTTGCCTTAAATATGTATGCAGTGTATTAGTATAGTAGACCACACTGCCACCATACATCCGTGGTGTTTTTAACTTAATATTGGAAAATATTTGTAGTGGTATGTTGAATAGACATCACATCCCATTGCAAACTATGTGCAAGCTGTAAATACTATTTCTGAAATGTTCCTTATTTAGTGTTTTCCCTAATTTTCAAATACGGACAACAAAGTTGTGCAATACACCTGTCCTGTGAAAGGGTTATTTAATTACTCTTGTACAAAGCTTTAAATTTTATATCTAATAATATAATATTGTAAAATATGTGCGTTATGTTTCGTGCAACTTCCATTTACGTAGCTTTAGCATTAAGTGACCTTTATTGTGTAAATGTAATGTAAACTCGGCAGGCCTGTACACTTCTATTAATGTCTGCTATATTGCGATGGAAGTGGTATTTAAAAATATTTTTAAAAAACCCTTTTAAAGGGCAACATATCTAAAAACTTGTTTTCTGCAATTGTATCCCCCCCCCTCCAACCCATTGTCAAGTTTTGTTGACTTTAGACCTGATTTATAATGCACTGTTGGCAGTAGGCTGATTGAGATTGTGTATGTACAGTCGGAGTGGGTTGAATTTTATCTGATTTCTGGACTAACAAATTCCAACCAATCAGGCTCTTGCTCTCGTAATCACGTGATGCAAACAAATATTGTTTTTCTGTATTTGTTATGCTTTCAAATGCAAATCAAGCAATTTTTACAAACAACGCATTCGAAACATGGCCGACGAACAAGCAGTTTATTTTAATTCATTAAATCATGGCTGCTGGGCTGCGTGTAGCGAATTGTATTAGCTTGATGACAGCACACTGCGCATTGCGAATCACGTCTGAAGTGTAACGACAGGCCTTATTGAAATGTAGTTTTTTATGTTTGGTATAATTGCAGTTCCTTTGAAATCCTGTATAATATTGTGTACTTGAATATCCGCCAGCTTGAAGTACAAGAAGTGACATTATTTTGTTTGTTAAGATTTTTACGTATATTCTTTAGACTGCCTCATAGCTAAGAAAAGGCTACGAAGCTGGAGGCCTGTCCGCGCACACTCGCGACATCTGTCGAGAGAAGTACTAACTACTAGCAAGCAGGCCGCCGGTACCACTGGCTCAGTCACCCAGTAAAATTGCCTGACGTAATTGAAAATAACGTATGAGTGAATCATTTTTAAACAGTAGTAAATGAATCCATTACTGATGGCGTGGAAAGTTTTGCATTATTGAAACTTATAGCGGTGTGTTTATTTATAGCCTAGTTAAAGTAGATATCAATGGAGATGGAGGTAATTTTTGCTGTTCGACTCGGGAGTTCAGAGCCAAACGTGAAAAGAAACAGCCGTATGTTTTTTAACTTTCCTGTACATGGTTACGTAAATAGATAGTACTTAGGAACAACCGGTCTGTTTTCCGCGCTATGTATTAACTGTTAATTATTGGAGAACTTGCATATATTGCGTAGGCCTAGTACAATTTGTATAGTTTCTGGGCGTATGTTTACTCACACGTATTTTACATAGGAGACATCGAATACCATACAAGTGCTTATGCTATAATGACTATTTAGTGGCGTAATTAGTCTTGTCTAAAACTTTTTCTCCCTGCGTTTGAAATGGTTCTTCATCTTTGTAATGGTGGTTCCTCCTGTGTAAAGGCATTTGCTGATCATCTCATATTGTGCCTGCATTAGAAAATACAGCATTTAGTCCAAGGGTAGGGGGCCTGGGCCCCTCCCCCTTTAATATTTTATAGTATAGTTTATCTTAAAAATATAACAATTTTTAAGGTTATGTGTTCAGTTTTCAGGTTAGGAAACGCCTTAATTTGCTCCATTTTGCAGCCTTTAAATTCAAATTATTTCGAGAGAGGCCCCTTGGACCACCAATTTTTTTACTTGCTGTATTGGTACGCACATATTTACTTTTTAACTATATGAGTCCCCCCTTGCAACCATAGCTGGATCACTCCTGTTTTCAGTAGTATTTTTCCATATTTAATCCCAAAACAATAGGAACGTCAAGGCTCTACAGTATAACACTACTATTTTGTGCTTACTGTGAGGTTGCCCAATTTGTGCTTACTGTGAGGTTGCCCAATTGCAAGTTATAAGTTGCTTGACTTTGTTACCTTGATTAGGTTGTTAGTTTATAAATTGTCATTTAACTATCCAGTGACGGTTGCGTGAAGCCGACCGATTGAATAATTGGGCAATACAATCGACGTATGTCGACAGACAAGCCGCCATCTTATAATGAACTCGACACAGACAGATGAAGACAGAGCAAGGATTTTTAGCGTCTGACCAAATGGTTATCTTAGGTTTATTAATTTGGTCCACCCCTTATTTTAAAAAAAGCCGTGTTGGTGGTAATCATAGCGTTAAATTTCGCCAGTCTCTGAACATTTATTCATTTCTTTTGCTCTTCCTTAGTTGAAAAAGTATTGCAGAATCCAAATTATGTTTCATGTTCAAAATAAAATAAATTAGTAAATGAATAACAAGGTTGAAAAAAAAAATATATATATATGCTATAAAGGCTCTGGCACGATTGTGCAGACGCGCCTGCTAGAGCAGATTGTGCAAATGGCGATAAAGCGTTGGATTGGTCCACGTGACTAGTGACGTTGCATACTGTACTGTTGGTGCAGATGGCTGCAGAGCTGCCCGAGCACAGCTTGGCAACTTCCATTGCATGTTAGACAAACATTTGCATCTGACGTCACGTGTACCGGAATTCACGAAAATAGATGGAAAATCGCGCGAAAATGTGGTGTATTGTGTAACGAACCTAATGACGTGTGTGAAGATATTTGTCTGGCGTATTTACAAGTCTGGAGCGTATTTCGAGTACATGTTTTTGTTATATTCCGCAAATTATTTGTATAAAGTTAGTTGTATGCTAGTACCTTTAGCTCCAAAAAATTGTGAGAGCCTGTATTAATTAGGCTTATCCTAATTTCATTAACAAAATTGTTTAAACGTGACCTGACTGCATTTATTTAATCCAAATAATTACGTTAAAAAATAAAATTGCAGTGTACCGTAGTAAAGAACTGTATGTGATAGTCACGTAAATTGTCTGATGCTGAAGGAGATGGTCAGACAGCTTGGGCAGACGCATCTGGACGATTGTGCCAGAGCCTTTTGTTGTTTGGGGCGCATTGGGAGGGCTTTATTTAGAGCTTGCTGTACAGTAAACAACATATAGAGCAGCGTACATGTTAGCAGGATGTCTACACAAGAAGGTGTGTTGTCCAAGACGCGAGTAAGCTGACTCATCGCGCTAAAAACACATGGCGTGGCCTACATACGACACACCTAGTTTCCTTCCGTATGTCTGTCACGTAACATACCTCCCTCTCCCTGTGCCACTATCACCGCGGAACTAAGCACTTTGAACATCGTCCAAGTGTTGCGGATGATTGCCCGGAAATAATGTTACTGTCGTCAGGAATCTTGCTGCAACCAATCTCATGCACAGAAAATTATGTGTGAAATCTATATGACTAAAACTTTAATAATAATGAAAATATTATGGGTTATTTGAATAAAATATTATTTGTGACGAAGGATACTTGAAACATCTCTCCACGCTGCTTGAGAGATTTTGGTCAACACTTAACATCTAGGTCTTAGGGCTGGTGAGGGGTGACATGTGAGTATGGAGCAACGCTGGAATTAAGGGGCTAGGGAAACGGGGTATCCCTGAGAAAACCCGCCGAACAGCGGCATCGTCCTGTACTATTTCCACATGCGAAAATCCGGGGGAGACATTTGCGTCAGCTTTCGAGTACTGTGAAATAAGCAGAATATGTTTATTACTTATGTGCATTATTGCGCGACTGAATCATACATAGGACTGAATAGAATCCATTGTGACTTGACATTACAGCACACAAACATTGCCATCATAACTGTTACAATTAACTGAAGTTGGGACAATAGTTAAATTTCCAAAGCCCGCTTGTTTTATGTAGCTCTTGTATTACCCGCAAAAGTATTCCTGTAAAGTTGATGGCGGTTCAAGATAATGTTGGCATTTTGTAATCATGATTAGTTTTACCCATTCAACCAAAGAAACAGGAATTTAATCGTACTGACAAGTTAACCACCAAGGCTACATTAAAATCATGTATTGATTTTTCTTTACAAGACGGTTGTCAGTATTGCTCAGTTTACTGTGAACAGTCGAGGGAATTGTTCCTTTTGTTAATTTGGAGATGGGTGAGAATTGGTCGACCGCCATCAGCAGTAACTAGTTAGGCCTACTGCTTGCTGTATAGTTTTAAGTGCCTGAAATACTGACGTAATTGTAGATAATATTATCTGGTGATAGTATGACAAACAGAAGGTTAGGTAGTATGGAAACTACCCTCAAGTGCGAGAGCATTCACTAGCTGATAAGTCTTAGAAAGTTTAGTAGCAGGGGATCTTGGGTTCAGTGCTTCTGTGTTCGAGTGGCCTAGTAGAGGGGTGCCAAAGTAACGTCCTTGATACTTTGGCGAGGAAGTTGCAAGTGTTGCGAACTCATTCGCAGCGTGTCAAACCGGTGTGTCTCCACCCTGAATGACAACTTCCACTTGATGGTTTTACAGTTAGCTCTGTTCTTCGTGGAACAATATTATGTAACGTTAATAAAGGTGTCCTTGAAACGTCTGTCATAGTAGTGTACGACGGCCGATTTGGCTTAAGGGCGTTCAAGTGGGGGAAAATAATAATGTTATGTTTGTATATAGGGTTAGTTATGTAAACATTACTTGGGAGTACATTATCCTGTTACGAAAAAAAAAAATTCTCAGCCAGTTTTCCCATTATGGCATTTCAAAGTCAAAATTTGCGTATTTTTACTTCATGCAAAGCTTGAAAACCAGTTAACACAATCAAATGGAAAAATTCCCATCAACACGACATGTCACGGTCTACGGTTTGAAGCATATAAATACTCATTATAAAATATATTTATATTTTTAAAAAATTGTTATAAGTAAAAAGAATTAGTACGAATTTTTTGAATTGTTTCGTTTACGAACACACTGCAACGCATTTGAAGCGTGAGATAGGCGGCCGCCTTAAGTACATAAGGTTAATTTTAATACAGGTTGGAAAGAAAAGTTTTTTTTATTCTTATGGGAGAGTTTGGCACAGGGAAAAATTCTGCCGCTATTGTTCCGCTGTTATCGCTAACGGACCTAGTAAAATAAGAGTTCGTAGTAAAATAACTAGGCTAGGCAAAGCGAGGAGACTGATTTAATTAATTGTAAAGTGAAAAACCAAGCAAAATAATTAAATGCCCGTAACTTAAAATTCGCGAAAGTGTGCGATTATTCAGTTTACACGTATTAAAGCCGGCCTCACACGATGCCCAATTTCATAGCAGTTTCTATGCCCATTTTCTGGTAGCATTTCTGCTTCCGTCTGAGTGCAGTTCCAGCACCTCCACAAGGGGTTTGGTTCTGGGCATGGCAGATTTTGCACCCGAAACGTTACCCAAAAACGTAATAGAACATGTCCTATTTTTCGGGAGTTCATATTACCCAGAATTCTCTCTGGCCAATCATAGGCGCAGTGTGTGTCATGTGGTCAAGTCTTATTTTACAACAGTTCAACATGGCGTCGAAATGGTATGTAGAGCACGTGGAAATGCTAATAGAATATTAAAATATCCGTGCTTG
>PNEQ01004153.1:19711-59758 GCA_003012365.1 Medauroidea extradentata
CAAAACGACCATTAAAAAATGTGGCGGTGGTGTTATGCGATTTCTGTTATCACTCTGGGTACCATGTGAATATGAGCGAGGAGCCACGCACCATTTTCTGCTATACCCACAACTCAGAATCTGCCATAAATATTTTTATGCCCATGGGTATAGCAGAAGGTAACAGGAATTTAGGCATCGTGTGAGGCCGGCTTAACCAATACCAGCACGCAAGCAGCAGAAATGGACCCTGTGCCAAACTTTCAACATTGATCTTTCCATGATGTAGTAGAAATAATCGTAGCTTAAGGCTATGTCTTTCATTTATTTCAAACCATTGCAAATGACTCAAATATTTTTTAACCAAATGCTTTGAAAAAACTTGCGACTATGTACAACGATACATAATTTTGTCAGCGCGTTTTTTAAATAGTGTACAGTTTGCTAGGGAAAAAAATATTTTGCTTCATTTTGGCTTATTTTAACAACAAAATGTGTGATATTTCAGGGGCAAAAATCTAAAAATCCGTTTGGTGTATTGCAACAGAAAAATTAAGATACAAACTGTGTTAAAACTGTAAGAATGAATTTTTGATATATATGTTAATTTGCGCTAAAAAAAAATTTTTTAACCACTGCAAAACTCAAGACTAGCCAGCCCACTGCTCCGATGTGAGCAGTCTTGCGTGACTAATGACGTCCTCCACGCGAGCAGATTTTGGCGCCACAAAGTATCGATCACGTTTTCGGACGGCTGTAGTTACCGACAAATAATCAAGTCCGAAAAGCCTGCATGGCGAAGCTATTAAAGTTCCCGTGAAGCGAGTTACTTGGTGCCTTCGAGATTAAGAAATTAAAGTTAATACCGTGACACACAAACCTTTTTTACATTCCAAATGAAGACCATCAATCCTTGTCAGGTACTATAAATAGAAGTTAATTTGCACCGAAGTAATGTTTCATCTTCCTTGATTCCGCTTGAACTCAACGTTACGTACCCGATTAAATATTAAATCGGGTGTAGAATTTTCTAGGATGTGTTACAAATATGGCTTCTTTTCTGCGAGACATTTTTCACTTGTTAAATTAAACAAACATTGTATACATGCCGAGTAAAATTTTAGTTTATTGCAATATAATAAATAAAATGTTAGGAATGTTGAGAAATGAAAATTATCTATTAATAATTAAATGTTTTAAATTTCAAATTCTAATCAAATGCATTGGTTGTATTTAGGCGCAGTTTATAACGTCACGAACATGATAAACATTGCTGCCGTTCCAGCAAACATGTTTAGGATGCGTGTAACTGTTTTTGCTATCTTTATACAGATGAAATTTGATTAGACGACTCATTTCCTGTACTGGAACCGTAATTGCTGCACCAAAGATTACATAAAATTAGTCAATCTCGGTGGGAAAATATTCGCTCGCACATATGGTAAGATTAAGATTTTTTCATATAGCGACTTCAAAATTATTGCCTTACATTCATGCTGCATCAAATGGCTTATATTTTAACTTATGTTATGCACCTGGAAAGCGGAAATTTTATTTGGAGAGTAGCAAGGTCTCTCGGAAAGCGATAAGTTTGTACGACGGGCACTATACTCTGAAGCTTTACGGCAATTGTAGCACAAGACGTTATGAACGTTTATGTGTGATATATATAGTACCTTTAACGATCCTTCCATTGTCCTTCGTCGAGATGAGCTTCGTTTTATCTCCACACTTGTTAGTCGTGAGCGGCGCGTTACGGAAGATTTAATGCGGAACCTTGGCGATCGGTACGTTTATAATGACGAGGTTGACACATTTAATTTGACAGTGAAATACTGCGATTGTGGCTAATGAGTGTATTGTGTACGCTTCATATTTGAGATTTTTTTTATTTACAATAGTAATTACGTAATTGGCCGGGCGTTGTGTATAAGGTGGTGTGCTAATTTTTTAGTTTTGAGTAGAAACGTGTTTAGAACGTCTTAGCTTTGAAACATTATACAAAAAGTATTTTAGTCATTTAAATACAATATTTGTAACAAGATGAAGATTT
Source organism: Medauroidea extradentata (assembly GCA_003012365.1). Lineage (NCBI taxonomy): Eukaryota > Metazoa > Arthropoda > Insecta > Phasmatodea > Phasmatidae > Medauroidea > Medauroidea extradentata. The sequence continues at coordinate 21,744 of PNEQ01004153.1, forward strand.
GTGCGTAGAGGCTAGTAATGATGAGACGCGTGGACGTGTGCTGTGTCATCTTAAAAAAACACCAGGATTCGTAAAATGAAAACTATTTGCCTACACTTCACACCTTCCGCACATGACATTGTTGTAACAACGCTTTAAGTCCAATTAAATTACTTACTAAAATACTAAATGTCAGTTAAGTGCAAACGCGTTTAAAGGCGATACGGTTCGCCTCAAGCTTAGCAATATGGTTATTACCACTCCCATGTTCCCGCGCCTCAAACGCGGAAAATTACTACATCCGGTACAGAGGCCTGCGTACCAAGAACTCTGACGAAAGCAAAGATACGGATTAGAATGTCAAATTTCCAGTAGGCCTTCCTGTCGAACATACATACGCCGCTACTGTTTTCATATCGGTGCAGCCCACGTTGCTACAGGATGTTTTAGGGTGGTTTTCAATGCCCTAATAATCTGTGAATATATGCATAAATTTAAGTGTACATACTTGTAGATTATATATATATATATATATAGTGTGTGTGTAGGCCGATATATGTGTGTGTATAATATTTATATTTGTATCCTTGTCCTTTCAAGGGTTCCCGGGTAGGGATTATCCTTAATGTTGCCCTTCGTGTTGAGTTTCCAATTAACAAACCACGTTATTTTCACGTAAAGTTTTCAAATGCTTTCTGATTTAGCCACTTATTCACAGTATGTACTAGACTACCTTGTGAATTCGAAACGGCGAGCCCTTGCAAAAAATCAGTACGTATTTTATAATTACGCTATAATTATATCAGGTGTTATTTATGTATTAGTTCATCGAAATTTAATTTTTTTTACCAAAGAACAATGAATATGCTGGACGATTCATTAATTATACTCGATAATTCATGAATAGTTATCAACACACATACACAGGCCTTATTCATTACATCATTTAGAACAACAGAAAAATATAATTAGCCTACTTGAGGGTTTTGGTTAAATGAAATCGGCAGTTGTATTGCTACGTCTAGTTTACGGACGGGGCACATTTCTTCTGACTTAAACAATCTGCAGGATTCCCGAGACGGTGTGCTGGTGTGGTTTAACTGCGACAGTTGATGCTCTGATAGTCTATATGGCTTGGTATAATATTGTTGATCTACTGGTGCAGTTTATTTAGTTGTTTCGAATTAAATAAACGTTTCCCAGAGAACGAAGATAGTGAAGAAACCGAAATGCATCACGGCTAGAGATGGAGTTATTGTGTGAATGGCGTATAGGAAGCAGGACTGTTGGGATGGGCTCAAGCTCAAGGGGGTAAAGTTTGTTGGGGAGGGGGGAATGTTCTCCAGTGACTCGGCAGATAAACAAGGATTCCTTCCAGGGGGAACGAACTCTCGGTAGCGACACGAGCGCGTGTATGCACAGCCGTTCCCCCGGGCCTCTCCCGAGCACAATTAGTTTTTGTCGTAAACCACGTTGCTGTTTGTGCATATCCTTCCCTTTCTCCACTCCCTCCTCAAGCTCTCTCTCCGCTCTGGCTTCACAAACAAGCTTCGCGGGCCGGGATAAAAAGCTCATGGTAACGCCCCTCCTCCTGTCCATGGGTTTGTTCTCCAGGAGAGATAAGACGCTACTGACAGTGGCATTCCGCTCGCTTTGTTGACGTTTGCGCTCCCACCTGCGTCGCGATTAGCTCCCGCTCTCTTGTGCCACGACACCGAAATTTATAGCGTACTTCACCAACCTTTTTTGACGCAAATTTTCGAGAGTCAACGGAAACGAGTATAGTAGGCCTAACGAAGGGCGTAGAGTGTAAGGTTTAGCTTTACAACATGTGTTGCGATTGGACGGAGGTACGCAGGAAAAAATCAACCTACTCACAGTTCAGTAGAACTGAGATAGTCAAGTTCAAAATTCGCTGTATATAAACTTTATATACAATTTTTTATTACGATGTTATACGTGTCTTGCTATTTTTCGATGACCTGTTTCGGGCCTTCATCTTCTACTTGGTGTGATTATCTTAAAATAAAACACTTAGTGGCTTCGTTACTTCCTGCTTAACTTCATACAATTTTTGTGTCACTTTGTGAGCAAACATTTCTTAGCAAGTTACGATGACTTTCTGGTGGACCATTCGTGATGCCTTGATTTTCTTATTTATATTTCATTGCTAACAAAATAATTTTTCGTCTACAATTTTTCTTTTGTTTTCTTATGTTCTAATTCCTGTAAATTTCAATAACTTTTTTTAATTTCTATAATAAGTTAATGGCACGCCTCCTTGAAACTTGCCGATTAGCACGTAAAGATTTACATAATGGTCGGGATATATGACATCAGTACGACACGACCCTCATAGAAAATGGATGAGTTTGCCACACAAATGTTACTTAACAAATGTCGAGATGGGCTGATTAAACGTTGCGAATAATGTACTCGTGCTGTTCTAGCATGGCATTAATTAGGTACAACGTTTGATAAGTTACGGTTGATGTTTAACTGATAATCTTGGGTAGAGTTTGATTTTGTAGCGGCACTCAGGCCAGGCACGTGTTCCCAGGAATGTGTGAATCTAAAGATTCTTTCCACTCTAGCTGTATCATCTGTATGCACATTCTAACTCACTCACTTGTCTTACTATTCGTACTTCACACATTGTTGACTAAAATACCACACTAGTATAGTACAATTAGTCCTTTGCTGGTTTATGGATCTAGACTTTACCCTTCCTGTTGAATACGTCCCCGAATCATACTTTTACATAGGAAAAGATCTACAAGCGCTACGGTGTGTAGTATTTCCATTTTCGGCTCGCCCTCTTGAGTGACAGGCTTTGGTCAGCGCTCAACATAGAGGTTTTTTTTTTTGTAGCGCTGGTGAGTATGGAGCAGCTCTGGAATGAGGGGGCGGGGGGGAACGGGAGATCACCGAATAAACCTACCAGCGGCATCCTCCGACTCGATTCCTACATGTGAAAATTCAGAGACCGACATCGCCGGGAATCGAACCCAGCCTTGATGCGAGACGAATGGTCTGGTCACTCGACCACAGCGGCTCCCCTCTTGAGTCTTTCCTCCCCAATGCCCTGATCTTTTTATGACGAAAAGAAAGTTATGTTTGTCTCCGAGTTCTTCGGATAACGTGTATTGTATTGATGTTCTTGCTTTTCGACGTCAGTAACTTGATACATAAGATTAAAGCCACTACTGTATTGCGACATGAGACTGCCTGAAATGCTACAGTAATACGATGAAATTTAAAATGAGTGGTTGTTAAATGTCGACGGTTATTTCGAGTTCTGCTTGGCGTGTTTTAACCCAGGCAAATGATTCCCAAAATCGCGTTTCCAGACTTAACGTAAGGAACCATTGGTGTCTCTTTACGCCACGCTTCACACAAATGAATCTATGCAACCTCACCGCATTAATCCACAGAAAAAAAAATATTGTGAGAACTCTCCGCACCAAATTTAAGGGCGCTGCCTACCTTGAGGCCACGGCGGGAGCAAGCATAGGGTCTACCAGGCTCAGTAACGGTTCAAGTTACATATATGCCACCACTAGCTTTTTTGTTCGTCTCGATGCCGCGTACATTGCTATAGATCGTGTAGGCAGTTAATACCTTTAAAATTGTGGGCAAAAAAGCATTTTTTACACACAAAAGACACGTAAAAATGGCTATTCATAATTTTATTTTCTGCAATTTTATTTACGTAGCAATAATTTCAACATGTAAAACCCTATTCTTTATCCACCATATCGCATTCCCTTGCCTTCAGTGGAAAAAACGCCACGTTCTTTCTTCAAGTAGGGCCTAAATGTTTTATCGCGATGTGTGTACAAGTGAATGTTTCGTCATGTATGCCACGTGTGCTCACCCTGCAGAAATTATTCGCTCATAAATGCTTGTAAGTTACGCTGACCATTGTACGGTGTCGAGTCACTTGCTGGTTCAGCGCTGTCAGCTCGAGTGCAACCATTGTGTGCCGGTCTTTGCTGCATATTACTATTATTGTTATTATTCCACTTGTTAGGCAAGTCATTCCACTAACTTACACACCTGACTTCGTTTATGTAGTGACGCACCGTCAAAAATTGTGTAATGTGCGCAGTTTGTACATAGTGACTCCTGTTAGACGTGTGAGAAATATCCCGTGTGTGGCGACAGATTTGTCGCGGAAAAAGTATAATTTTTGTTAGGCCTCAGTATGAAATGTTTATATCTATGAAGTTTTAGACTCGCCCGACTGGCACTTCCAATGGCGAACAAATTTTTTCATTGGTGGAAAGTTTTAGGCAAAGTCCGTTGCATGTTTATAGTTTCACACGAATCCCATTATTATTTTTTTCCAGATATAACAGGTTGAAGCAGCTGATTTTTAGCAATGTTGAGGGGCTCCGATATATATCTAATGTACTACCTTCCGCCGTATTTTCTTTTCGTACATTCACACAATGGGCACATGCGGAATAGTTTCGTCAAATAAATGTATTTACAAACACACTGCAGCGCATTTTAAGCTCGTGGTAAGCAGACATTTAAGTTGGTGAGAAGAGTAATGCTACCTGCTGGTAAATGTAACTTGAGCCCCATTAAACGCCTTCTAAAAGCTGCAAAAAAAAATGCAAGTACGTATAAGGAAACCAAGTTTATAAAAGTACAAGCTTAATCGTAAACTGCCTATCTAAGTTGTAGAACATTAACCATGGTCCCACACAGTGGCGCGATGACTGTAGTGGAAGTAGCAAAGGGCGCGATATACAGCAATTTTCATCAGCATGGTTCTAATTTTTATTTGTACCGGATATATATTTTTTTCTTATTTTTGACACGCGTGACTAAAATTTGGCTCTTATGAAATTTTTTATCTCTCATAGTTTTCGCATAACGGTTTGTTAAAGCCAAAATTTGCATGTTTTCGTTTTAAGGATTCCACTAAAACCATACCAAACTGAAAAAATGCACAGTGGATAAAGACGTCGCAGGCTAAAATAAAAGTTTAAAAATTCAATTTTTTTTAAATACAAAAATATTTTATATTGTGATTTAACGTATGTGAATTTGTAGCCTACAACATAGTTATTTACTGTGTTTATTTTTTTTCTTTCAATTTGGTAGGTGTTGGTTTTAGTGCCATCCTTAAAACGGAAACGTGCAAATTTAGGTTATAACGAGTCATACGTAAAAACTATGTAAGAAAGAAAAATATTTAGTCGCATTTTGTGTCCTAAACAAGAAAAAAACTGGTACAAATATAAAAATAAAAAACGGTGTTGAAAATTGTGTTAGCGGGGTTGGGGTATGGTGGGGCTGATTGCTTGCCCCTCCCTAACCTGGATAGTTTGTTTCGCCACTGGCAGCGGTCCGCTTGGGTTGGGCGCGCTACGTTTTCCCCGACGCTGAGCGACGCGGCGTTGGGGAGTTCATCAACCGAACACCCGGAAGAGTCCACATTCGTCCGTGCGAGGGGTGTCTTCACTACCCCTCTCCCCTCCTCTAACCTGCTCCCCACTCCCTCTCCCAGAGCCACTCCTCCGGCTGACCTCTGACAAGCCGCGTGGCGTGGCTCGTCACGGAAACTGCTACTGTGCTTCAGCGGCGCGGCCTTCGTCTCTCAACATACTGCATTTGTCTTTATGTTAGCGTAGCTGCGTAATAGGGAATCCCCAATCGGTTCCGTTTACATAGTATATTTGGAATTGTGAATACCTGAGGCGGTTGCTTTGAAGAAGTTCGCAAGGTAGGGCTAAATTTCAGCTTGACGCCGGAATTTAAAGAGAAGCACAGGCCTACACAGTTGAACTGTTTAGCAGTATAAATTGTAAGTTTAACCAATCACGGGACGGGTCAATATTCCCATGATGTAATTTGTAACTCATCCTATAACCGGCATATTGCTGTAACCTATAACATACATTACAGACGGGATATTTTTAGGGGAAAATATTTTAGTTTGGCGTGTTAAGTTTTTAATTGTTAATACTAACCGAGTGTGTCTCGCAGTTATTTCATCCTTATTTTACTGAAGTTTTACCCATAGCCTTCCGTACGATTAGTGCAGCCAATAAGCAATACAATTTTCAAAGTCTGTTCCTATTGGCTGTATTCGGCAGAAACAGTGACCCAGCTGTTGTGTACGTTCAATTGTTGCTACTCCGCTGCTACTTCTTAAGAGGACGCGAAAAGTAAACAATAGCAATCCTTAGTTTCAGCCAATTTTTTAAACAAAATTGTTTTCCTGTGTTACGAACCTCTGAGGCACAATCTCTGACGCCGGAACCTCGTGCAAGAGATCACGCGTAACGAGTTAGTAGAGATGATGGTTTATCGCGGGAAAAGTTGACTGTTTGATGGATTTCAATACACGTCCAGCTTACCTGAAGATTACTGGCTTTAAGCTTGTACGTGGAGCTGTTGCCCTATTTGACTGAGCCAATAAGAATCCCGGTATTGTAATATTTGATGACTGCAGACAGCTACGTTGTGTCAGTGTTTTCAAGGCTATCTTGGCACAAAACATTTTCGCGATATACCATCATCTCTACGAATTAGTAATTTTGGATAAATATTTACTCATGAAGTTGGCAAATACCAGTGTCTAGGATTGTCATTGAGTATTTTATCCATATGGGCTTCGAAAAAAGCGTGGAAATCAATTGTTTTCAGCGTTTATTTATCTACCACGCACTGTTAAGTCTACCCCTTACTGTTTTTGTGCAGTAGACTCCTGCACAGCCAGGTTGAGAATCCCCTTGTAAGGCGCGACTGGAACTGGGTTACGCCCTTCGTTATCGAGAGTTGCAAGGTGCAGCCAGACGTTATCAGCGGACAGTCTTGAGTGGCGTAATTAGTGGTTTCCGCAGTGACGCTTGTATGCCACACTTAATTGTCGAAGTCCACGCCTCTTGGCCGTATTTGTGGTGTGCACACTCGTGTTTTTTTTTGGGGGGGGGGGAGGCTGAACCCGTGAGTTTGGGGCGCGATTGCGTCTGTTGTGTCTATCGGTTGCCCCAATACCAATTATCGTAAAAGGACGACATGGGAAAGTATACTTTTTAGCATTGTTAAAGCGCGAGACGTTTTATCAACGGCGTGAACTGGAAACACTAGCATAATTCACATTCTTATGTATCTGTTTTCTATGGTGGTTGTACATTTACTGACGAAATTTATCTTAGGCTAGTAGTATTAGAATGTGTTTATAAATATTTTAAATTTTAACTTATCAAAATAATAACTAAAGGAGCTGGCTATGCTCTAAAATAATTATTATATTTCAATTTATCAATAACAAAATATAAAAATGTAAAACTTTTAGTGTTAACTTTATCCCGAACGACCTATAGAAGTCGACAACAATGTAATTATTAGACAGGCAACAGGTTTGTGCGTTGAGACTAGGATGTATCGGACGCGCGTGCCATAGTCACCCTTATCGTTCTCGGGTACGTAAATTGTCTCTAGTTGTGTGCGAGGGGCACCGAATGGTTGAAGCGCTAAGGGTGCAGCTGTCAGACTTAGTACGTAAGGCAGTATCACCTCTCTGCGCAAGTCCCTCACATAGCGTACAGTACCTTTCATTTATTCGTTAAATGGTGATTGTATGTTATTTTAATTCTGGGAATTGTGGTTTAAAATGCAACGCAAGTTTCTAGCTTTGTGGTTTACGAATGCGGTTAGAATTCTCTTCTATGAAAGACTTCCTGTTAAGACAGACAACCTTCTCTGAAAAGAAAATTTGTATCGGCAAACAAATACCGTGCATACTATTTTCCTTGATGTGGCAGTCTGGGGGAATAACATGCCTGTCTTTGGGCAATTTGCGAGGCTGTGTATAAGACGCGTGGCGAAATTTTAGGCTGATGGCGAGACAGTTTGAAGTGTTTTTACGCAGTACATGGCCAGGGGCGTACGCAGGATTTTATTTCGACAACAGTAAGGGGGGGGGGGAATACAACACCAAACCAAACGTTATACCTAAAAAAAAAATACCTAAATGTATTAATCAGACCACACGAGTAAATAACCCCCTTGAAGGTACCAACGTTGTGCCTTTTACGTCAACCTGCGAAAAGAAGTAAATCTTGTTAAGTTGGTTGCTCTTATCTGCAGACTACACTTACTGTACCTGAAGCACGGTCGTAGAAGTACAAGTCTGGACACTCGCCTATCTAACAATGCATTTTGCTTGACCTCCTCGTTGTTTGGCTGTAGTTCGTCAAGTTACCGAGAATGTCGTACTTTTTGGCGCTGTTTTCCGGGCGGTCGGATTTAAACTCCGCTCACTTTTTTCCATTGTTTAATTTATAAAGTAAATAAAGATTGCTGGAGTCTTTTCTTAAATTTGTGAGCGAAGAAAGTATTTCATAAATTGATAAAAATACGTTTTGATAAATTATTTATCTTAGTGGAAAGGAAGTGGGCGGAGTTTTTAGTCCGACCACCTTAACTGAAGCGCCAATAAAACGCAATATTCTCGGTAACTTGGTGAACTACAACCAAACAAGGGGGTCAAATTTCCAGGCGAGTGTCCAGACATGTTCTTCTACGGCCGTGACCTGAAGAGATCTAAATGCGCCTTAGTGTGATCATAAACAGGTTTTTTCTACGAAACAATTTCACGTGTGTCCATTGTGCCAACGTAAGAAAATAAAACACAATTCAGCAAGGTCGGAACCTGATAAGACGCCACTCTAAAAAAAAAAACACTGTTTCTAAGTGCTCCAGCATGGTTAAAAACGACCTTTTCAGACTGCAGTAGTACTTCAAAATGTACCAACCTGATATATGTGAAATTCAGATTGCGATGTGAACTGAACTTTGCTACAGACTTTACACCAATAAAATTATATGGTCACCGCTTAATGTCCCATAGTAAAAACCGTACGGCGGGAAGCTTGCACTCTAGTTCAGCTCTTGGCTCGTTGAGGCGACGCGGCATTTGATGCGCGCTTCAAGGTCGACCTTATAGCTCCGTCGCTGTTGAGCCTCTCACGCGCGGGTAGGCGGCGCCTGTAAATAAGCGCTGAATTTTTCGGTTGAGATATAACTTTTTTAATTCAATATAAAATAACGTACAAAACAGCAATCCTTGATAATTATATTTGCAACCCAAAATGTTTCATTTGTTAATCGAGATTTCGGCGTCAGAGATTGTACTTCATAAAGACGTTATCCGAAAATATTTTTTACTGAGAAAGTTGGCAAAAACTATTGTCTAGGATTGCAGTTATTTGATTTTGTCAAATTGTATTCGAGAAACCTACAATTCTGAACTGTTGTTTTTAAGCGCAGAAATATATATCATAACGGCTCGTCAAGTTAAACACCCTTTTTTACATTGAATTACGCTACATCTAAATAACGCAATCGTAATTTACTTGACTACCTTCACATATTTTATGTAGGAATGGTTGATAGTTTCGGTTTTCATGGAGGAATATAACCTACATAACATCCCCCCTCAAAATAATCAGCGTACGCTACATGATGGTGTAGTGCGCGTGTTGACATCGCATCACAGACTCTTCCCCGCGTGTTTTCCCCCTCCTGAAGTCCCCGGGGGGGGGGGGGGAAGGGCGCGCACCAACTCTGATAAGTGGCTGATGTTTGAAACGAGCCCCGTCGCGAGCGGCCGTTGGTGACCTCCGACCCCGTCGGGCGGCGACACGACATTTCCACCGCGGATCGCGCCGCACAAATATTGACCTTGCTGTGTAAGCTCGTCGTGTGGGAGAGATAAAAGCCAGGACGGTGTAAGCGTTCCCCGTCACAGCTCCCCCCACCGTCCCTCTGGCAGCCTTTTGGAAACAGCTACTATACTATTCTGTCCGTGACTTGGCTTTTATTCTGTATCCTCACGTTACGGACTTGCGTAAATACTTGACTCAGAGCCCTTTGTGTTGGTTTCGGCTGCGTAACTGTTGCTTCACGAAGCACGCCGTAAATATAAAGCCGCGTGTTTGCATAATAGTTCAAGAGAGATTTGATTGCATTTCCCCAACAACTTCAAAAATACTGCTGCGATACGCAACAAAAATAATGAAGGTATTTCGGTCAACGCTCAACGTGTAGGTCATTAGCGCTGGTGACGGGTGACATGGTGTGAGTATGGAGCAGCGTCGGAATGAAGAGGTGGGGGAAACGAAAGATCCCCGAGAAAACCCGCCGACCAACGGCCTCGTTCGACGCTATTCCCACATGCGAAAATCCGGGGACCGACCCCGCCGGAATTCGAATCTGGATCGCTTTGGTGAGAAGTAAGAGTGTGCGTTTTTTTTAGCAGTGGTATTGTTCGCGCAAAATTTTACTAGTTTTAATAAATTTTATATTTGTACGAGATATTTGTTTTCTAGACTATATTTTGTCTTTTTTTTTTTTTTTTCACTGTAACGAAAATTTTCTAGATTCATAGTTTTTGTACAATGACTTTTCAGAGCCCAAATTACATAAAACTGTTTTATACAAGAAAGCAAAACTAACATAATTGACAAATTTAAAATAATTCACGCTGAAGGATAGTGTCATGGACTATGTCAAGGTATATATAAGTACTGCATTTAAGTATTTTGTATAATTACAAATTGTAGGAAATTGGCAGATTTCTACTATAAAATAAGCCTTTTCAAAAATACAGAATATAAATAAGTGAATGTGGTAAATGTAAACGTAACCCGTGGCACTGGTCTTCAGTGTGAATGGTTTCTCTTCTATGAGTCAGTTGGTTTTCCTTTCTTGTATATATCATTTTTAAGTAAATAAGAACTTTGACGTGTCATTATACGAAAATTATATAAACGTTTCATTATTGTAAAAATAATCATGATATACAGATGCCTAGAAGTAATCGTATAACAATCATACCACGCGGATCCTAGGCTAAATTGAAGACTTAAGATCTAAGTGGCAAAATGTAAGACAATTTTCAATTTTACATGCACAATGTGGCAACACTGCGCGGAAAAAGTCTCATCTTGCGTTCCATGTCCAGATATTACTTTACGTATGTTAAGTTAAGGTACAATCATGTCTAGACTTCTCGATATTTTAACCTGCACCCATAATATACAGGTCAGAATAGTAATAGTAAAACCAGTAAGATATATGTGTAGCGTAAGAGGGGACTAACTACAGTGCTTAGTCGCCACTTCTTGCAATAAAATGTCATCTTGCAACATTTTGCTACTAACATTTCCATCTCCAATTTAGTCCAGGATTCGCGTGCTGTGCTTATCATGCGTTTGTTCCTGGACAATATGTATACAATCTACAAAACAATACCTGGTAGAGATAAAACAATAACCCCTCTCCCCCTGCCACGCGCCAATAATCAACAGCTGAAGCCGCAATAAAACGCAGGCCTGTGTACCGGTCTTCAAGCCTGTTGACAGGAGATTTAAACAGCTATCACGTTGCCGCTAATATCGTAGGCCTGTAGGAGTTTTGCCAAGGACTTTGTTTGGATGTGTGTGTAGGCAGGCGCGCGACGCTTGGCCTCGCCTGCAGCCTTGTTGCGAAAAGCGACCACGTGGCTGCCACCAAACTAGGCCTGAGTATGGGCGCCGCGCCGTCGGGAGTGGGAGCTCAGCGCTGACATAGGGGAGTTAACCGCACCACCTCTCGGAGGCGTACAGGGATGTAAACAAAGCCACGCGGATAGGTGACGTTGGTTTGTGTCACTACTCGTATTGTTTAAGGGGGATTGATCCCTGTCAGATCGATTTTACGGGTTTTCTTATAAATCAGGGAATAGACACATTGCTTTACTTTTTTCATGCTGATAAGGCATAGTTTGTTTTTCACTTTTTGGAATCCATATGGCATTGTTTCTGTTAATGTTGCTGCCTCTGTAGTCGCTCCCGTAAATAAAGCAATTTTTTTTTCCTTTTCAGCTGTTTCCCGTTGCAAAATAATTAATATATTATGGTTCCAGCAATTACAGAAAATCGATTAAGTTGGTAGCCATGCCTAGTCGTGACAAAAATTTTGATACATCGACTGGAACAGAAGTTATCGAGAAGAAACAGATACATCCAAGGTGGTAGGGATCAATACCCCTTAAGGGGCCTCCCTAGATAGGTTACGTTAGTGTGTGTGAGGCAGGAGCGGTAAGGTTGGCATTGACCGACGTATGTTATACATTATCGCCTCTCCGCGCAAGCCACTCAGATGGCGTGCAGTACTTTACTATTATCCTTTTTCCTATGGAACTTTAACCGGTGACCATAATATTTTATTTGTGGGCAGCATAGTTGAAATTCCAACGCTTATTTCTATAGCTGTGTTTTTTGAATCCGATTGTTATTTTTGCAGATATGTCAGTCTGAAAAATCCTTTTTTGGCCATTTTAACTGGCCGTAAATGATGTTTTAAATAAACGTGCTGAATTTTTGAAACTATAGTGTAATAGTTTGACGTGTGTGTTCTTTTCGTAGGTAAACAAAAATAATGCACGTTTAATAGTTTCATAAAAAAATCACAACTCGCTGCAACCCAGTCCAAGCGCAGATAAGGAGGCCCCTTAAGACACTGCAGTTTGTATTTTAATGAACTATTTATCGGTGTTAGGTAAACGTGATGTCTCGAGGCTCAACATGACAGCATTATTAAATCGTTGTAATCTTATTAGTTCTCGGGGCTTGCAAAGTCACGTGGAATTTTGAAACATGGATTCATATACAGAATAAATTCAATTTCTAGAGATGTGATTAGATTGTATCTCAATTATATTATTAAATAATATACTTGAAGTTCTTCACGTGTCAATTTCCTGCAGAATATTAAAGTGGGCAAAATAAAATTTCAGTAGCATCCACCAGCTCAAATACCATGACAACCCGAAGAGAAAACAAGTTGGATAAAAAGCCACGCCACGTCGCTTCTGTTTATTCAGTGTCCTGGCGTGAAGCCTGCGCCAGCGTGGACGCCTAAAATGCGAGCACGCCTTAGCCCAGGGGGGGGGGGAGAGGTCATCATTTTGTATCTTTTCAAGGTTATTCCCTCCTCGTGTGCCTCAGCCCCAGGAGATCGTTGGCCTCTGTCCCCTTCCTCTTCCACTCCCCTTTCCATCCACATCTTCCTCTCGGGAGGATTCACGTCGGATGTCCCCCGGCCGGCCGCTGCTTCTTCGTGTGTTTTTGCGCCGTGCACCGGAACACGCGCCTTCGGGGTGAGTTCGGGAGGCGGGTCGCCTTGGCCGAGAGCTCCCCCTCCGCCTTGTTCGCTGGAGGGGGCGGAGGCAGAGTTGAACGATCAAATTCAAGGCGAGCGAGTGAGGTTATGGAACCGCGGCCCGGCCGGCGTTGTTGTTCGCGACTAACAATGGCTGAGGTAGCGAGCCTGTGATGATGGTGATTATGGTTGCTTTCTTCTCTCCGTCTCTCTCTCGCTCTTCTCTATCTCTCTCGCTGGGGTCTTTACAACCAGGGGCGTGGCTCCAGCCCGGCTTACTACGGACTCGCCACAAGTAGTCGAGTCGCTTGCCGGTCGTGATGGAAAACTTTCTTTCTCCTTAATTCCCTTCCTCTTCGTGTTTTCTTTTCCTCCGTGTGTTCCCTCTTCTCTCTCGTTTTCCCCGACCGGCCGGGGACGACGCACCGGTGATCGGGTTTTCTTACTGGGACCGGCTCCGTGGATTACGAAGCACGAGAGGCTTATTATCTACCCACCCACTGGTCTTGCCGTCCATCGTGTATGTCGCAAGTAATCTGCGTTCTTTCCCCCCGTAGTTGCGAGATTGAACTACCTGCTTGGTTTAATATCCTGCAATTTTGGCGGATGTGAAAATAATAATAATGCGATCGTGCCTTCGGAAGATGTAATACGTTACGCACGGCTAGGAAGACGAAGCTCATAGTTCAATCTCTGTATCTCCTCCCTCCCCACACTGCAACAATATTCCAACCCTCCACTATTTCCACGCGGATTAGTGTGGGATGTGCGAATCCACCTGCAGAGTATATGATTGTTTCACTGTACATGCAGGTGTGGACACGGATCAGAAACGCCCGATTAACATCATTCGGTACGGACTGAGGCATCCTGGAATTATGTAACTATGCTTCATACAACTTGCATGTATGTGCGTATACGTGAGTGGTTTTGAAATGCACCGACCATTTTCGATAGGTGATTCCTCATAAAGGAGGTCTAAAATATTTGTACAACCTGTTGGCGAAGTAAAGCGAAAATGGTTGTAACTGTCCATGAAAATGTAGTTTCAGTGTTTTTGCTAGTATCAACCAGAATTTTGTATATATGTAAGAGCTTCTGGCTAATGCACAATTGAATAACAATGTGCAAGCCGTGAAATGTTACGTGCCGAGAACAAACTCCTATGCTAAGAAAATTAGCAGTTGAAACTAATTTAAAACAAGGACGTGCCAACTTTTCTGAGAGGGGAGGGGGGATTAAAATAAACTCTGGGAGTCGGTGTGATTTGATACTTCAGATGCGATGTCTAAATTTACCCTACTACTAATAAACTAATGTAATTCTGAAAGTCGCCGAATAGTTGAATTGTTTTTAATTTTAAGTCGAAATTATACAAATGAACGCCGTTAGGCAGCAGCGTATATACATACCCGCGAAAAGAAATAGAATATAAGTATTCGTCGAAAACAGTTTTGGTTAAATTGGGAGCAAAGAAATTCCTGAATGGCATATAACTTGGGCACTATCTATTGAGGCTGAAATGTCCTACATTTGGTAGAATATTACCTTATTAGGAAACTTTTTACCTGTATGACTACATAAAACAGCATGTAGTGATATGATGCGTGCCTCAGCTCAGTTTGCTGGTTACATAACTGCAGCTTTGCACGACGTCTTCGTGCCGTGCCCGTAGAGGCTACGGAACACGCTGCACTCAGCGCCGATTTTTTTCCTAACCTACCCTAATCTACTGTGTTATGTTGAAGGCCCGGGGAAGGAGCGGGACTAAGTGCGTCTCAGTGCTAAGCCCCATACGTCTACAAAGGGGAAGTTTCATGCAGAGGAGGCATGCATCGCGGCAGAGGGAGATTGGGCAGACATGGCCGCGATTGGGGCCATGTCTACCTCCCTAGGTGTACCTATAGCTAAGCCATAATCTAAGAAGAGAAAGGGAAAAACCGGCATAGTACCGTAAAAACACTCGACAGAATAGGAGTGTAACCACTCAGCAGTTAACATGCATTAAAAATAAAAATAGCACTGTAAAAGTAGGAAGGTCCAGGTTGTTAGTAGAGCAAGAGTGGCGGGGGGTTGGGGGCGGGAACTGTTGCACTCAGCGCCCTAGTGCCTCAGTAGCAACACGCGCCGCGAGGAGGCTGTGAGTCACCGGGACTGTAGAGGCGTGTACGCTGGTGGCGGCCTCAATAAATCCCGCCTTATTGCGCGCCTGGTCGAGACATAGGCCGGGGGAGGTGTGGGGGGCAGCTTTACGGCCGCGTCGTTACCTTGCAACTGCACTCAAGGCTGCTCCGGCGTTGCCAGGTCTCATCTCGCGCCGGCGGCGTGTTGCCCGAGTTGCTGCCTTCCACGTGCTACGTCTTCCACGTTCAAGGTCGCCTGAAGCGTGGTCGTAGCACGTCCACTGTCGATTTGTCGCTCAGCTATAGTCTGTTTCACATAAGAATTCCGTTTTTTACAGTTCTATCATGCGTCAAAATTTATACAGGAAAACTACTTTTAATTTTGATGTACTGTTGACTGTGTTTGTGCAAAAATTCACTTACGAGAAAAGAAAACGCTGCTTATTCCACGGCAAAGGCTTTAATAAAAGCACTGCCAAAACAACTGTCAAAAAATTGCATTCTTGCGTGCGACGGACTATATAAATGATAGGTTAGGAAGGAAAATCAAAGGAAACTTGGAATTTCGCTGCGTTTCTAGTAAATTTTTGCTGTATACATTACGTTCCTTAAAAAAATCCTGTATTGAAAGTATAAACAATTACTTTATGGTAACCAAAAAAACAAAGTTAGATTCCCCTGGTCCTTGAACTGTACTGTCGCGTGTTGAGAGGAAAGACTTTCTTGTACCTCTAGCAGTAATATCTCATGGGTAGAGATGATGGTATATCCGAAAATGTATTGTGCCAACGTACTCTTGACAATACTGTAGTTTCTTGCAACATGTATGATTCGGTGATATACTTCATGATACAACGTAGCTGTCTGCAGACCATTAACAGGCATCAAATATTACAGTACTGGCATTTTTTATTGGATCGGTCAAATAGGGCTCCACGATCAAACGAAAGCGAGTAATAATCTAATAAGCTGAACGTGCGTTGAAATCCAGCAGTTATGTTTTACTGCGATAAACAATAATGTCTCTACTTGTGGGGAACGTACCAGAGGGCAGGATACAACATTCCGAGAGCAGGCTTCTTTCTTAATGGGTGCCCATAGACTTCTGCCGAACCTTGGAAGATGATATATGAAGTCCTGCGCTCGAGTGAGGGAAACGAAGTATTCACAGAAACCCCACCCCGACAATGTCCACGTTTCCCAGTGTGAAACGCCGGTTGTCGACCCCGCCGGGAATCGAACCCGGATCGCCTTGTTTGAAGGCAAGAACTAGCCACTGTAGCATTCGCGGCTCCATTGCCCTCACTGTTGTTCTATATATATATATATATATATATATATATATATATATATATATATATATATATATATATATATATATATAGGTTGTGGTTAAGTGTAAGAAAAGGTAAAATGCCTTAACTTCGCCACATTATTAATAAAGACGTTATATTATTATATATATATATATATATATATATATATATATATAAAATCAAAGGCATGCACTACCGTGACAGTCACGAAAACCAGTCGAATAAACAGAGCTTTCTGACACGCTGAACGTACGTTGAAACCTGGCAGACAAGTTATACCGCGATAAATAACCGCGAGGAAATATACGAGATGGGATAGGAATTTTCGCTAGGATGGGATATTTTGAACGGAATTGACAGGTTCGTTGGCTGCCACTTGTTTGCTATTGTGTTTAATGCTTCGCTGCTATTCCTCTGTCAAGTGAGTGAGAGGAGAAACTAAGTCGAATGCTACCATAACGACTGAGCCGACCGCCGGTAAAAAAAATAGCCTAACGATAACGCAGCCGGCACGTAACTATGAGTGAATATTTATTGAAATACCCTCATACGTTAGCGTGACTTCGTGTCCGGTTGTCTTACAGCTACCGCAGCTCTGGTGAATAGTCGGATGTGCTTGCCGTCTATTATATGTTTATCTCTGACAGCGCAGCTACACACGGGGACCATTAGGTTGTGAACCGTGCACGGTAGTGTTAGAGAGCTTGATAAATTACTGCATTCGTAAGTGGTGTGGTTGCAGAAGAGGCTGTTTCAAATGCAGATTACTTTTTTTTAAATTTTAAACCTATGTATACACCGCTGACGTAACTTATTTCAGAATGACTATAGGGCCTGTGACAGATATGTTTTAACGTACGCAGTTGCATACTTGGGTAAATGAGTAAAATATCGCAACAGGCGGACCTACATCGTCAAACCCAAAGAACAAGTGCAGAGTGGACACACTGTGCTTTATGCCCGACGCTTTTTTGAAGTTCTGATAGCTTAATAAAAGCGTCAACTTTACAAACAAAAACTAATTCGCACTATTCTCAATAGGAAAAAAAAATCTCTTACAACGCAAGCCACAACATCCGCCATTTTACACACAGCAAGTATTTCAGTAATGCATTTCTATATACAGTTGGACACACTTTAATTTATTTTTAAAAAATGTGTTTATGTTCGTAAAATTATATGTATTACTAGTAAAAATTTTTACTCTGTCATGTTAGATTTTTAGTAAGCTGATGAAAAAATTTGCTCATTAGATCCTTAGTGTCCTGCCCCTGGGCCACGATTAAATATTAAGCTTCTACTTGCTGTTTGCATCAACGCAACGCAAGTGACGAGCAAGCCAAATGGGTCATCTATTGCATGTGTGTGGGTATTTTATTCCATTACAGCGCAGCCAAACGCAAATTTTGTGTTGCACCCATAAAAAAGCGATATCTAATAGGCTCCTGGTCACGTCATGACCACTGCACAGTCCGGTCCCATGTTCATTGAAAACATTCATTACGTGTGCTTTTATGTTCTGTTTATTCCACGGAGCACGATGTTACAAACTGTTTGCAAGTTGTCCTCTACTCGATGTCCTAGATAGGCTGCTAAGGCAGGTTGTATGGAGCCGCTGACTGTCATACGTAATACAGCATCGCCTGTATGCGGAAGACACTCAATTGGCGTGCCGTGCTTTGCTGATACTATTTTCCTGTGGTGGTTCTTTACGGACGTTAATGAAAATTAGACAACGAGAATGTTAAGCTGGCTTTAACAGCTTAGTTTGTCATAAAGAACTTCTTCAATGAACATAATTACTGTTTAAAACTATCACGGTGATTTTCTCGTATAAATTGAGGAGTCTACTGAAGTAAAGGCCTTAGTATAGGCTTTTCGGAATAAAGTGAACACTCGAAAAACCCCTGCTAAGTTCTATTTTCAGCGAATTCGTATCTTTCCGCACGTAACGGCTAACGGTGGGAAATATCTAACATGTCTGGACACGTCACTTAATGTTTGTGCGTGTAAGATAAATTGTGCAGTCAGTATGAATCGATACAGTTTAAACAAATAAAGTTGATTAATTATAGAAAATATAATTTTGTCGATTTAGGTTGGTTTTGTTTCTATATTGTTGAATTTAAATAGGAAAACACACGGAACTATATTGCGAAATTTCGCTGCCAACCATACAAGCAGTAAGGCAACTATAGTTAATGTTCAGTTATATGAAGTAACGGATGGTGATATTTTTCAAAAGTTAAATTTTTAGTGCTCACTTTATCCCGAATGGCCTATAGGAAAATTACATTGTGACATGATGACAGGCATATGATTAGGAGAAATTGTTTTTTTTTTTCTCTCACATTATTTTCTCTTGATACCAATAAGTATTTACTCATATATTTACATCACACAGTCAAATATAAAACATAAATTATTACTAGCATAATGGTATCAGCACAGGTCAAGACAAAATTTCATAACTTGGTGAAGAATTTATGTATCGGTACAAAAATTTTCTATAGGCATAATCGAACGAGATGAATTATTTGATTGAAGAAAGGCCTTAGCTTACTAAAGCTTTTATTCCAGTCAACTCCTCAATTATAGTTATCAAGAAAAACATGTGATTGTAGGGTGTAAATAGTCGCAATTCATGGCACAGCTGTAGTGATGTGGACTGAGTTTTGGTGAAGATGGTACTGTGCTGCAGATGTACCCAGTGCACATGTTAATCTTATTGGCTTTTTATGCAGCTTAGACTACGGTTGTTTAGTCTTCGTGGATGTTGCGTATAAACTCTGTGTTGAGAAGCAGTATTATCCTAACCCATAATAATAGTCACAAGAAAATTAACGATACCCCCTTCCTCCACCACCTATCTGTTCACGATGATCATTATCCAGTTCAGGGTCACGTCGCAAGGAGTCGGAAAACCAGTGGTCGCAGAACCAGTAATCAGGCTTCCTGTCGCCGTTAATCCCACCCTACACACAATTCACAGAGTTTAAAAACTCCGTAAATGATAGTAATCTACACGTGTGCTTGCCTGGTAGCCGATTTTCCTAGGCAATACAGTGCCAGCGCATTCATCATCGGATTTTGTTAGTGATTGTAACATCGAGGGAACTCATTCGATAATGGCAACTGTGCCATTGAAAATCAAAACGTGTTAATTAGGGCCTATTTCTTACAACTGACCGATTAGGGTTTTTTCCCTTTCAATTCCTGTTTTGTAGTTTGTGTTTGATGTTCGTGTTGTTTTTTTGTTTAACAAATGGGCTGAACCACTCACATTGGGGAAGAAGGATAAAAATCAAGAGTGGATCTTATATAGTAGTTTCATTAACTTATTAACGTAATTTTTTTAAGAAGGCGTGGTACATAACGTAACGCTAAGAACGTTGATTGAAATATCCAAGATATTGAAAGTCTAAAGAGAGAAACTTAAAGTTAGGCAATCCTGAATGACAGATTTTGTATGCTTGAAAAGCCATAGTTACATTTCGGCGTTAGTGGTGCGCAAGAAATAAAAATCATTCAGGTAAATTTTTGCTTGCAAAGACCCAAAAAATTGTTGTCCGGATAGTTTTCTTCTTCTTTAAGGATCTATTAATTTACAGTTGATGCGGGCACTACAGTATTCTTGCTTTCTCATCACTTGTATAAACGCCTCTAAGCGAGAACACCTTTTAATTCCGTATTATTGTGCAACGCAGTAACGATCCACAGTTTATTAAACAATGAATTTAAAAAATTTTGGCTTTGTTTTGCAGTTCTAAAAGCATTGCCAGTATGAGTACGCGTGCATTCCTGAACGGAGGTTCGCGAAAGATGCGCATAGAAACATGTGACGCGAGGTGTTCGGAGTAGCAGGGCACGTTGCAGGAAGTGTCAAGTTGGCACCTTTCCTCTCGCTAAGGTTTGCTACACACGACGCAAATGGGTGCTAAACTCATAAGATCTGCAAAGTATTGGATATTTAGTGTGCGAAAAAGGAATCGTCGGGGAGGGGGGGACGTTGCCGTAAGTATTGCAGTGTACGTGTGGACTCGTTCCGAACAAAATTAATGTGACAATCGTACACTAATTTTCGTACAAGATTTCGAACGAATCCCATTTTGCGTCGCGTTTTGGCAGAAGATTGCGAGAACTGCCATTCAACAAGTTTGCATGTGCAGCTTAAAATTTCATGAACTCAAAGTTGATAAGTGTTAACTTTTCCACCCTTCCTATAAATCCATTTGTGGCTCATATCAGCATTTGTGTGTAGGTGGTATTGTGGCGACATGCCCTCTTACATGGGATGTGTACCACACTTGCCTCACCCTTGGTTTGTAACAGAGGTCAACACAAACTTTAACAATAAAGGGCACATCGCCGGAAAGGCCATTTGGTAGATTACTGGTTCTGGACTTTATAAAGTTGAAGGAAATCATTAAATTTAAATGTTTTGTCATAGACCATTTATAATTTACATTACAACAATCCTATACTGATTATGCACCGGTGCGATTATTAAAGAGGTAAATAGAATATTTAAAGTCAGTCTATGCCCATAAATAGTTAAAGGTACAAGTTATATTTCCTTCAGTTTGCCGTTAATATGCAGGTTATGCACAAATGTTACGTTCTTGAAACACGAAAAGTCCAGCCCGATTACTTGGCGGATATACAGTTACAAACGCATACTTGTTAACTGTAGATCGTCCAGGTGACGTATTTTCAGTTGCCGCGATGTGTAGTTGTCCCATCCTCTTCACGTATGGTGCCGCACATGTTACGTTACTATAAAAATTGACGTCCGCAGTGTTTGCTACAATTCCTGATGCTTGTAGACTTCGCAGAGACTTACGTTAAGGCACGTTAATTGCTCAACATAGCAATCCTGAAGCCACATGCTTCAACCATACTCAAACACCGTGCCAACTTGTTCTCTCGACGTCCGTCGACCACGGCACAGTCCCTGGCGTCTTAACTCTGTTGATCGCTGCTCGCCAAGTCCTAGCGCTCCTCGTGGGCACTTCTAGTAACTCGTTTATGTGGGCTATACTTGTGGGCTTATTATAATATATTAAACCTCTTTTCATATTTAAATTAATCCTATTTGCAATACAATATTATAAAACATATAAAAATAACTACGTAAATGTGCCCTTTAGAATACTAGTGATAAATATTGAAGTTATATACACACTCATTTAGTTACTTTCTTAGGGTCAGGGTTGCCAACTGTTACACGACACACAACCCGAGACAACACCATTTGTCTCAGTATGGAACATGAAAAAAAAATATTTTGTCGCAGCTATAAAATAATTTTGCAAGGAAGACTTCCTACAAATTTTTTCTTTCTGTGAATTCGGCCCCTGCACCCTGTAAAAGCACATAAATAAGGACAAGATTCCAGATTGGTTTGTACGGTACTTGGCACTTTAAGGATGAATTGGAACACTGTTAATTTTGGCTAGTGTGATTGTTATAAATATATACAATATTTTAAAATACACTAGTTGGAACATGGCCTAGATTTTATACTGCACCAGCTGGAACATGGCCTGGACTTTATTGAAAATTCAAAGTCTAGCATAGATTGCCAGTGGTAAAATTTGCACTTTTGATGCTATAGTTATTTATTTTTTATTTGTAGTAGATATGTATACTTCCACAACTTAAGTAAACGTTGACATAGCAGTGTAGGCCTAAGTAATTTGGTGTTCAGATTTAAACATAGTAAAATGTTAACTGGACCACAGTAAATTATGTTTTTGTATGTTAGTGTTCACAAGGCTGTCTTCAAAAAGGCTCACATTAGTGTGAACATTATTTTTTGGAACCATGGACACCCATTTGGTTGGTGAGAGGAGAGGCTGGCCTTTCCACAAAAATGATAATCTTTTGGTCGCTGGATAGCTATAATATGAGGTTATAAGTACTTTTTTCTTTTCATTTTTTCGTCTCCATTAAAGTTGAGTAGGTTCAGGTTATGAAGTAGCTTTCCATGCGTTGCTGAGATTACAGAGTATCTGGGGGAAAAAAAAGGATTTAAACTCATTGTAGGTTGTGCTTCATTCAGTTTTACCAGTTGACTGAATCCTCAATTTCCTGCAGTGGAAACATGAATTGTGTGTGGGATCATGTGTGTGCATGTATAAGCATTGTATCTTAATAATTATATTTTTCCTTACTGGTTGAAAGGTAGTGTGTACATAAATATATATGTTTGCATTATTACAGTTGCTAAATTGTTCAATAATTGGCTTGTTACAGATTACATGAAGTCTAAGAAGCGAGCTGCTACAGTGGCAAGCGAGAAGCTGTCGCCTCCCTCTAAGCAGGCCAAGACGAGTAGCTAGAGTAAAGGCAGGAAAAACAAAATACAAAAAATATTCAGATCTCCAATATGTACAATTATATAAATATATATATATTATGTTAGAAAAATTAATGAATTATAATTGGTTGTAGATATGTGTAAGTAATTTATTTTTTGATGTCTCAAATGTTCTTTTTTTGGATGTTCGTGCAAGAAGTTTAATTTCTTTTGATCTCCAAAAATCACCATTTAAAATACCTCTCAGAAATTAAATTTTGCAGACATCTGATT
Source organism: Medauroidea extradentata (assembly GCA_003012365.1). NCBI lineage: Eukaryota > Metazoa > Arthropoda > Insecta > Phasmatodea > Phasmatidae > Medauroidea > Medauroidea extradentata. The sequence continues at coordinate 44,927 of PNEQ01004153.1, forward strand.
TTATTTCTGAACTTGTCTGTTGTGTGTTATTTATTGGTGTTCTCATTTGTTGGAGTTTATTATAATTTCATTGTGATACAACAGCTGAAAAGTCCAACAAACGTAGTTCAAATTGTAATGTAAAGAGTTTCCTGATAGTTAGAGATGATGGTATATCGCGAAAATGTTTTGTGCCAATATAGCCTTGAAAACACTGTCACACCGTAGCTGTCTGCAGACATCAAATATTACAATATCGGGATTCTTATTGGCTCAGTCAAATAGGGCAACAGCTCCATGTACAAGCTAAAGCCAGTAATCTTCTGGTAAGCTGGACGTGTATTGAAATCCATCAAACAGTCAACTTTTCCCGCGATAAACCATCATCTCTACTGATAGTATATTCATAAAGAATAGTATATTTTGTATATTGTATTAACTTTAAGGTATGCTTTTTTTGCATCACTTATTTTGCTTGGTTAAACAAGATGTAGTTTATGAATTATAAGTAATGAATTAAATTAGTAGCTACAAATTTGATCTCTTCACCATGATTATTAAAAATTACTTTGAAGAATGCTGCTAGGTTTGTTAAGTTACCAGCAAGTTCATGATGTTAAAGTTCACAGATTGTTCTGCTTGTGATTATGTTGTGCTTGTCTGTAAAGGCAAAGTATTTCTGGAATCAAGTTTTGCACACCCATTAATGTGAATGTGTTTTTAAAGTATGGGAGAGGATAAGTGATCAGTAATTTTTTAAAAATAGAAGTGAGCATAATTCCTGCTGTAATGAAATGTATATGTGACATCACAGTGCTGGTCATTGAAGTCCAAGACCATCTTTTGTGTCTTTTTGTTGTGTAGATTGAGGACAAGAGATGCAATAAGAGTTAGCAATTCTTAAAACAGCTGTGTGTGTGTGTGTGTTTGGGTGTAACAGTGTGTGCACAGCACGAATGCTCTAGTTATTGTGAAAAGTGTCACTGCAGTTGTTTCTGAAAGTCTCCGTTTTGTTGAGGTCGGGGTTAACAGACTATTTAACGTCGGTTCATTTAATTTTGTATATGTATAGAAGCTAGTAAGGCAACTTGTCATTTTGTATAGCCAGATGGTCCTATTTCAGATATATAGTTCCAAGAATATATTTAGGCTAATATCATGCATTTTTATCCATGATAAAGTACAAATTATTTATTAGAAGTGTTGATGCAAACTAGTTAGCTCAGTTTTATCAGTATTTAAACCATTCACAAGTAATTTTGTATTTTTAACTAAAAATTTTTTACAGCCAATGGTTCAGTGAAAGTGTATTTTTTGCTCAACAGAATTAAACTGCAGTTTTGTGCAGTAATGGTGACAAGTGTTTGTATTAGCTTCTGCCATGTGAATAGACGTTACAGGTATCATTTTGATATGTAAAATTCATATGCATGGCAAGGTTCGACATAGTGTGGCAGATTAGGTCTACCATTTTGCCTACCATTAGACTGGGATATATGTTTGAATTTATTAATGTATAATTTGTGTTTGTGTGGTAGAATCATCTAAAAGGAAATATTTCTTAGAAATAGTTTTTTTTTTGCGTGTGCTTATGTGTGTAATCCAAAGAGAAATTTTGAAGTACAAAAAGAAGTTTTGATTTCAAAATCAACTAAGAGTACTGTTTGCAGTAGCACATTTATTTGTTGATGTTTAAGCACAGTATATTGGCAGTAGCTGGCAGCTTATGTTAATTTTTCTCATTACATTAAAAGCGTTGGAACTTCACACATGTATGCATGATCTCATTTGTTCAAGCCAGTAACATTGTTGTGTGTTTTAGCAACATATTCTAAACAAGCATACATCACACATGTTTACTAAGCACCACAAAGAGCTTTATTATTTTTGACAGTTTTTTAGGTATTGCCTTGAATTCTTGTTCTTGTTTCACAAACTGTGTGTGTGTTTGCTGTGTAGGGACATGAAACTTCATGTTTATTATTTATGCGGTATGTGTAGATAATGTTTTACTTTTTACTGATTGTACCACGTACATGTAACAGATATAAAAATTGTTTTGTAATGTAAAGAATTCTGCTTGCTGCGTGTTTCTGGGTGATGCCAAAATTATGATGTTCAGAATTTTCCACAATTTTTACACTGAATGCATTATTTTTGTGTGCATCTGCATGTTGCCAGGTGAAGTGCTTAATATTTTGTTCCTAGACAATATAAATCAGCCATTCTGCACTAGTACTATTTTCTTTGTTGACACAGCATCCATTGACAAATTTAATAGATCTTCAAAACATTTTTTAATTAAATACTACATTCTGAGAAAATTCTTCCTTTTCAGTGGGATCCCTTTTCAAAAAAAAACTTTAGGTAAAGTGCAAGTCTTAAATGCCTATATGACAATACAATTTTATCATCATGAAAATGGCTTTTTTGACAATGTTTATTTAGGGTCAAATTTTTCCACTTTAATTTCTTTGGCAATTTTTAAAAGAAATTTATTGAAAAATTTTTTTAACAATACTGTATTGAGATGCTTAAATGTATAGGATGTGTTACTGATAGTTTTCAAATTGTCATTTTTTATCTGTGTTTATTCTTTGTGTAAAAATACATTGTGAAGATGTTTGGTGACAATAATGTATACAATATTTGTTTGAGCTTCACGTTCCATCTGTTGTGGTGCTGGACAAGCCTTTAGGTACGTAAAATACAGAAATGGGAGTATTTATGGCATACATGAGGGTGTGAAAATTAATGTTCATTTTTAGTATTCTGTAAAATACTTCATACAGTCATATTCATTTAAAATCAAATATGTAAAATATCAAACACATTTCATTTTGTTTGTGGTCTTGAGTCTTCATATAACTGCAAAGTTGAAGATATTCTTTGGGAATGTTAAATATAAAGCGCAGTTAGTTTCTGCTAGTCTCATATTTTCATATATGGAGGAAATTTAATAACTTAAGTTTAAAGTTAAAAAGACCAGAAACATTTTAACTCGAGAGATATTTACATATAGTAACTTGCTGAAATATTATTTTCTTTGTCATTTGACCAGATTTTATAGATTACCATGTTTTGTAAGTATACCTACAAGCATTGTGGTAGATCTTACTTTTACTCTTCACAAGTGGACAATATTTTTGTGCTTATTTCTTTGATGTTTTGTTTGAATACTGTGTACATATTCATCTATTGTGTTTTCATTTATGCCTAGCATTCATAATACAGTACTTTTGTGCCATTTATATATAATTAACAATAAAATTATGACATGATTCATAGTTGTATAGATAGGCCTATCATAAATTTGGTTTTTTTAATTTTAGCTGGAATTTCATTTCAAAACTTTGTCAGCGATTCTGCTTCAGGCACATTGCTATAGGACCTTTTCCTATCTGCATAACTAAAGATTATAAATTTAACGTGTCGGGTGCACCACGAGTGCTCAATATGCATACCAGCATTTTAAAGGATGTTTGTCAAAATGTAAATACTATTTGCATATCTTCTGTGGTCAGCTTCGGCTTTCTGACAATTAAAAGGTTGGTGAATCAACTGACGTTCTAATTCTTCACCAGGGATTTTAAACAATAAAGGTTAAAAGAAAATAGGTCGTAAAATTAGCTGATTTAATCATAAAATTTTTTAAATTATTAAAACTCAGTTATGCACATTTTGCATTGGATCTGAACTTACGCTCCATAAAATGTATAAGTTTTGATTTTTGAATAATTTACTGATAAGCCTTGACTATATATTTTATAACTACACTTTGGCCATAAAAGTCGTTAATCTTTGGATAAAATATGCATTTCACTTTATGAAAATATATTTTCCAAAGTGTAGTACAGTGGTTGTCTGCCGTAATTGTCCAGTGTTTTATTATGTAAAGGAAACCACCACTGATGTTACTGCGGGTATCAAAGGCGTGGAAATTATTCTACAGGAACTATGTGTACCCAAAAATTTTAATGTTTACAACTATAGGGAAGTGCCAAACAAATATTTTTCTTGGTAACATGTATGTAAAGTGAGTTGATACGTGTTGCATCATGGTTTATAAGATGTAGAGTGAGTGATGGGACTGCAAGATCTCCATAAAGTCTGCATCAGTACTCTTATACTTGTCGATGCCTTAATTATACCCTCAGGCAAATATAGTTTCACACATGCATAAATTGTGTATAGAATTATATAATTAATATAAAATATAATGTTTCTAACACCTGTGATGTATTAAATATTGATCTCATTTGTATATTTTTCCAAGTTATGTAAAGGTGTTTATAGTGATAAGATGCTATATTGGTATTGTGACCGTGTATGATGAAAGTTGGTGTAAACTTTGTTGTAGAAAAAGTAACAGAGTACAGATTATATATCAAGAGGCAAAAAAAAAAAAAATAAAGGAGAGCTTCATTTGTTGATTAACCTTTGTTTTCGTTTGTAAAACAATAGAACTTCCTTTCCTTTTTTTTCTGGATAGCAATTTTTTTTTCAGATATGATTTATTAGTAAATAATTTTTTTAGGCTAGCAGGTAATTTCCATAAACAGACAAATAGTTAAATTTTGCAACACTGAGATGCTTCACTAAGTGGTTAATCTGTGTATGATAAAACATGGGAATAAAATAGTATTTAATGTGTAGTGTGTGTGTGGCAGGTGCAGAGAGTTTGATATGTGTACCGTACGTGCCTAAACAATTTTTAAGAGTTGCCTAAATTTTGTGGAGACAGTACTATTGATTTATGACAGGTAAAATCCAGTTAGAAGTTTTAGCACATTGGAATGGTGGTTAGTAGCATGTAAAGGTACTTCGTGCAATATTTTCGTAGCTTTAGTCAGGGCAGAAATTGAATTGCTCTGATTTCCATACATTAGAAACATGTATCCAGCATCCCAGAGTTGCTATTGTCATTTGACACCGACACACACTTGCACTAACTCTTGGGATTGAAACTCATGTCTGCCTAGGACCTGTTGAGTGAGGAAAGGGGGCTATGGCTCCACCTTTGCATGTAAATTATTGTTACCTGTAAGAGAATGGTATCAAAGGAAAAGGTGCCTATAGCACTAAGTAAAAGCTGGAACTGTCAACATGTAGCTAACTGTGCAATATTTAGAAGCCATGTTTGACTTGACAAGATTGATTTCTGCATGTTTTCTGTCAATTATGTACAGCTTCTTAAACATGCATTTAAAACATGGTTTTTAAAATAATAAAATTATAAATCAGAACTATGCACATTGTTTTTTCCGCAGCATAGGATTGCACCACTTGCCAGGGATATCCAGTTTTAGGGTGTTCAAGCTAACACACTACTGTATTGAATAATTATGCATGTCACAGGAAGTTAACTAATCTGAGTTTGATGTGTTGCATCACCCTCTGTGGCTAGTATTATATTACAGTAAGGTGTCGAAAGATTGTACAAGATTGAAATCGTCTGACCAATATTTTCAGTTCATATACGGTGGTTGTTACTTTTGGGAGTCTTGGTACAAGCTAGGATAGGGATGTATTATGTGTTAGCACAGACTCTTTGTTTATTTTAGCAAGGCCCACATTACAAGGATATTTAATCACATTTTTAAAAATGCATTGATAACTACAAACAAAGTAGTTAACTTATAAAAGAAGCTCATGAACATTTAATACATTTTTTTCTACATTTTTGGTTCTGTAGCAATGTTCTCGTCTTTTCATAACATACAATGGTTTTCGTTGAGAAATAATATAATTAAAAAATACTGAGCATCGCCAAACGTGATTGTAACATGTCTATCCTAGCTCAAACCATGACTCTGGTAGACTATGCCCTTAAGGTCCCTGTTTACTGAGCTAGTAGCCAAGGAGTTTAACATTTGGAATCAACGTTAGAGTGAAGAGATTTGGGTCAGCACTTAGCATCTAGGTTTTCAGTGCTGATGAGCAACATATTTGGAGCAGTGATAGAATGAAGGGGCGGGAAAAACTGAAAATCCCCGAGAAAACCCGCCTACCAGCTGGATCGTCACACTGTCGTATGTATCGACAAATGGGGTAGTTTATTAATTTATGTAATTATTGTTGTGAATGTTGGTACGAGGATGGGTAAAACAAGAGAGAGAGTATTGTCCGCCTGTAAGGACAAGGGTCATGCCCCCACCAGGGTAGCCATGTTTCACCCAGCACCATGTGTTGCACACGAGCCTAACATAAGGGCCGTGCTGTAAGTTTCAGTGTGGTATATATAGGGGCGCACGAGCATCACTTAGCAAGTCTTCCCAGCAATTGCCGGAGCTTCAGGCCTTCTGGAGGAATCGTGGCAAGACATCCCACTGGCCACTTAAGGCATGCACCTGTTGAGGGATTACCTGTAACGGTCCCGTGCAGAGGTGAGAGATTCGTGATGTGGTTCAACAACACGATTGTTGTCAGAAGTCTGCTCGTGCCCGCACGTGTTGGGTGTGTTCATGTGTCTGTAACTCATGTGTTCAGCACGAATCAACTGACTAAGACTGTGAAAATCGAAGTTAAAGTCTGTGTGTAACCGAATCGCTAGTCTCCGCGTGTATCGACACTTGATTGTCAATTCGAACCGTGATCGCAGAAACTTTGCTACTCCTCGTATCCCTGCAGCTCGGGATAGGACAACACGATTCCCACAAGCGTAAATCCGGGCAGTGACCTCGCCTAGAAACATTACACCATTCGGCTTGGTCAGAGGCACGGTCTAAGAGGTAGAGGTCTTGATACTGCGTATGCTCTCCAGCAAGAAAAAGTGACCCCTTCATGTCGCTGAGCGCTAGTAGTAATTTGGTGGAAGATTTGTCTTGTTTACATCTCGCGTTTTAACATTTTTGCAATTATTTACATAAAATAATGTTAATAAGGTAAGCTGATATAGTATAAACATGTTCCATGTCCATAAATGCATTGGCATGTGTGGAACTGTTTATAAAAGTAGTCTGAAGAAATATATTGTGTATTATTGTTTTAGTGAACACATTCGAACAAAAACTATATTTCGTGCCCTACAAAATTTGAGAAACGTTGCAATGTGCATCTACATGTAAAATATTGAAAAATAAAATTTTATCGTTATAAAAAAATGTTCCAATAAAAATTACATTCCCATTTTTTTCTTCGATATAATACTCTCAATTCCGGTAACAACTTCACATTTTAAGCTAAGCCAAATACAAAAACAAGACAAATCTTCCACCAAATTACTACTAGCGCTCGACGACAAGAAGGGAGTCCCATTTTATTCCTCAGTGTCAAGACCTCTTACCTTCATAGACCGTGGTCAGAGGCGAGTGCTCTAGCCAATATGCCAACAGCAACCCCATCAACGTTAAAGTTAAGTCTGAATGATCGTATTATAAAGATACGTCAACAAGTGATTTGCTCTTAATGTTTTGGGAAATTTTAAAATTTTATATAAAATGTTAAGTCCATTGGGTAGAAATTTATTTTATTAACAAGCAATTATCTTTCATTTAAATTCTGTGGCTGTGAGTTTGGCTGAAAGATGTAGTTTTCAAAGAAACTGTGTGATTAATAGTGCATGACATTGTTGAACATTGTTTTGACACAGATAGTGTATCTAACAAAAACGTCGCCAGCTTTTTTGTACCACCCTTCAACTATAATAAATGTGTCCTGACATTTACCAAGTCTGCACTCCTATTGTCTTTTGACAATTCCAAGTTAACATGGAGATATAATTATTGATGGTGCTGATAATATAATGGGTACATCATTTTTCCTTTCAAATTTTTATCCAAATTTTGTTGTCAAAGTTACAGTGTAGTCGAAACTCGTAAGTATATTATGATACACGAGTTAAAGTTTTAAAAATTTAGAAATATTAATATAATGATACTGCACCCTTTTTGACTCCCAGCTTGATGTGTTTGTAGTATTTTTCTAAAATATTCTTTGCAACATTATCATGCTTTATTTTCAGACATGAAATTAAAACTTTGAAGCTGTACAATATAAATCTTTAAAACTGAACATTCATCATTGATTTATTTCTAAGTCTTAGAGCCCTTGACAGGTTACTGAAAAGGATTCGAAGTATTGTACTGCCCTGATAAGAAAAACAAGGCGTATCTCACATCATGCATATTGTTAGTGAACATTTTTCTAAATTATTGCCCAAGACTTGTACGTTTTATTTTCTTAGTTAAATAATGGAACTAAGAAAATAAATCGTACAAGTGTTGGACAATAATTTAGAAAAATGGTCATTGTTAACAATTTGCATTATATGAAATACGCCTTTTTGGCTCAGCAAGGGCAGTGTAACAGTTTACTTTCCATCATCTGCAGCGAGTATCCAGGTCAGATTAGTTTCTGGTGTTCTGTTTATGTGCATTTGTTTCCCAGTACAAAATTTCTGAGCCAGAGTAGGATTGTTATAGGTGCCGCGATGGTCGAGACATTAGATCTCGTGCCCCCACCTAGGCGGCAATACGGGTTCGATCCCGGATTTTCCCCATGTAGGAAACGTAGCGGATGTTGACGCTCCTTTCTCATTCCGTCGCTGCTCCATAATCATCTTACCTTATCCATTCTTCGGGCCGGACGGGCGTCAGGCCTGTCTCTCTAGTCAAACAGATGGCCCAGCCATCGCCCTGGTCTTCTCATTCACAAACGTGACCCTGCTCGAAGCGGGAACACGTAGTGGATTTTCAGTAGGGTTATTCTGTTCGGCTGTTAAGGATCCTTCCTAGATAGACTGCGCTTGTGTGTGTGAGGCAGAAAATCGATGCGAGTGGTTAGGATGCCGCTGACCGGAGTATGTAATGCATTATCGCCACTCAGCTGGCTTGCAGTGTTTTGCTATTATCCTTTTTTTTCCCATGGGACTTTAATCGGTGAACAAATTATTATATTTGTAGATAGCATAGTTTATAGTCTAACGCTATTTTATTAAAATCCGTTTGTTATTTTTCCAGACACGGTTGCCATTTTTTGCAATTTTGAAGGGCTCGATAAATATGTTTCTAATATGCGTGCCGAATCTTTGAAACTGTATCGACATAGTTTGAAATGTATTCTTTTTGTCGAGATGCAGATATTTCGTAAAAAAAAAAAAATAATAGCTAGCCTTGTAACTCGCTGCAACGCCTTCGAAACGCAGGTATGGACGCCCCTTAAAGTTACAGATGATAAACTAGGTTATAAAGTTTTTCAGACAAATTTAAGATTTTTGGTAATGACCGATGACATTATTTTCAAACACATACCTAACAACGGCTGATAAAATTTTCATTATTTATTTTTACGGAACATTCATAGTGATGACAGACGAAGAATTTGCCCTAAGCTCTTATGTCTTATTCCAATAATTCCGATGCACTATTAAAAATGAACATACGATATTTTGGTATCTATACAGTATTAGTACATCGTCGCAATTAACTCGCCAGCCTTCCATTTCCATCAGCCGAGTCCGAATTTCGTACCTACTCAAATGTAAGGAATGTGTGTAGTGGAAGTTGTTTGAAGGTTGTGGATTTTTTATTAGTACTTCCGTTACCCGCCGTATATTTGCATTCCTTCGTCGTTTCATCCAATGACGTCGGTAGCTAGGTAATAATTTTTGAGGGTACTAATGCAGTGCTTCTCACTGACTGATGTTTGGGGTACATATAATGATTATGCAATCCATTTTCACTCAGGTAATCATTGTCAAGTAATTATGTTGCACAAGAGCTACTTTACTCTTCAATACAAACAATGTGATTTTTAAACGTTCAGAGCATTAATGTTTTGATAATATTTATATTTGCACGAAACATGGTTTGTTTTACAGATATGTATTGGTACTATTTTCACATAAATAAAATGTTTCTAGCTTTCGTAGTTTTTGTATAATCGCATCAAACTGCGAATTTGCATAAAACTGTTTTATACAAGAAAGGAAAACCGACTGACTTACAGAAATGAAACGATTCACAGTGCAGAAAAGTGTCACGGGCTACGTCAAAGTATTTGCAAAAACCGTATTAAATGTATTTAAAAACAATAGCTGAAATTAAAATTAAAAAATAGCCAGTTTTCTGCAGTTTTTTAAAAATACAAAACCTTTAATACGGGTTTCTATGCATGTCTTGACGTCGCCCATGACACTGTTCTTCACTGAGAATTGTTTCATTTCTGTAAGTCATTTGGTTTTTGTTTATAGTATAAAACCGTTTCATGCAAATTCGTAATTTGACGCGCCATTACACAAGAACTATGAATGCTAAAAATAATTGCATTACTGAAAAAGTCACGATACATGTCTACAAATAAAATAATATCTCGTACAAATATAAAAATTATTAAAATCATAATTTTGCATGAACTTCCCCCTTAACGATATGAGAGAGGTAGGGTTGTCGGATGGTCCTAGGTGTTCTTGGGGCCGTCTACTTGCACGTTAGAGGCTCAAAAGCGACGGAGCAGTAAGGTCGACCTTGAAGCACGCATCAAATGCCGAGTCGCCTCAACCAGTCAAGCGCTGAACTAGCGTGCAAGCTTCCAGCCGAACGGTTTTTACTATGGGTGACCATATAATTTTATTGGTGGAAAGTCTGCAACTAAGTTCAGTGCAAGTCGCAATCTGAGTTTCACATACATCCGGTTAGTACGTTTTGAAGTACGGTAGTCTGAAAAGGCTGTTTTTAGCCACGTTGGTGGGCTTAGAAACAGTGTTTTTAATGAAATGTGGCGTCTTAACAATGAGGTTCCGACCTTGTATGAAGTATGTTTTCTTTTCGTACGTTGGCACAGTGGACACACATGGAATATTTTCTTAGAAAAAACCTGTTTACGAACACACTGCAACGCATTTGAAGCCTGGGGTAGGCGGCCGCCTTTAGCGCTTACGAAAATCGCTCTCTCTCTCTCTCTCTCTCTCTCTCTCTCTCGGGACCGTGGTAGGCGTGGTGGCTAGAGTACTCGCCTCCACGTTATAATTCCCTGCGGGCTCGGCCCCCGAACTTTCGCAAGTGAGAATCGTGCTGTACGATGCCGCTGGTCGGCAGGTTTTCTCGGTGATCTCCAGTTTCCCCCTCCCCTTCATTCCAGGCCTTCTCCACACTCACATCATGTCAGCCCTCAACAGCGCTAAAGACCCGGATGTAGAGTGCTGACGAAACTGTCTTCACTTCTCTCGTCCATATCTACCTTGAATTTTAAAGACCATTATATTGTTGGATGTTTTATCTTTTAATTAATTTTTTAAAATGAATATAGGTCATCTCAATTTCTGGAACCCATTAATTTAATGCAAAATAAATACTAGTTATTCAGAATCAGATCTGACTATCCCAAGTTTTACTCTGGAACAAAACAAGTAGGTTTGCTCGGAAAACTGGTGTTTGGCAGTTTTACGCACTAAGGTCTTATTATCAAATACTGTACTTAACATTTTAGTACACTTAATCGGGTCACGTGGTCGTTTAGCTCACTGAACGTGCACGTGCCAGTTAAAACTAGGTCTCAATTTATAGGGGTTTGCTCTTTATTTTATCAGTGTAGTTATAATCAATATCCGTTGCCGTTGTAACGCAGAAAAAGTACTCAAATTATATGTTGTTTCTTGGAGTAGGATATTAGTGCCTTGTTCTGAATGTCCATGACGAAATGTACCTGCCTTGGAACATGTTTGTCAAGTAGCATGTAATAAGAGAGTCCTACCTAATTCCATGTTGAACAACGAGAACAATATTTTAGCCGAAGACACCCGATGTATGCTACAATTATCCCCTCCCTAGTAGCAACGTCAGAACAGACATCATGAATGATGACGAAAGACATAATTTTCATTATTACATGTAACTTTTCAACATACTAAGTAAAACTTGTTAATGAAGTGCTTTATTAAAGATAACTAATTTAATTTAGACAGCATTAGTTGTCCGTCGTTGGAAGGGAACTTTGGTAATCTTGTGTAGAGGATTTTTTTTTTCCCTATCCCAGTTACGAGGGCCTGTTTTTTTCCTTAGACGCAAGCAGACGGTGCTGGTGAATTCCAACGGAATTTTGGACGTCTATGAAAGTAAATTGAACTACGTCCGGGTAGTATGTAAGTTCTACCATTTAATATTTCTTCTAGGTAATATATGGTAACTTTGGTTGGTCCAAACCTTAGAAGTAATTTTGTAACGATTGCAATCAAACGTCATTTGTGTGAACAATTCCGAAAGTAAGGAGAAGACAAACTAAGCAAAATGGTTCGAAGGCTTAAAAAATAAATACCTACTAATGTCCAACATACAGGCCAGCATTCTGTTACTCGCGAAACGAAAAGTTACGGTAGAGCTCTGGTCCTTCTTATGATAACGTATTTTTTATACATGTTAAGCAGGTAGTTTACCAAGGCTTATATTTTTATTCTCTCCTTCATTGATAGTAAAACACGGGCCCACGAACGGCGTTCTGAAATTCTAATATCCTCACAAACGCATCATAAATGCAGCTGCAACTACCAGTTTTGTTGTCAGCGCATGTAACTTTACGCAGGTAACTACAGTGGTATGGTATGTAGTTTAACCATTTTTCGGTTTTCCATGAACCAATCTCCTTAAACGTGATGCTCTCTGCAATTACGCTGCGATTTTATAAATGAATCGTGCGTTCATATTTTGCAATCGAGAGTAGAGTAACTAAATGGCACTGGGAGAGTGGGAGTCTTGATGATTAGACTACGTATTAGTAAAGGTAGAAAAACTGAGGTTACATGGCATAGCGGTCGTACGTAACAGAGTTAATCAACATTCTACTTTGTACCTCTTATTGGTGGTTGTGAATCCATCTTAAAATTATCCGTAAGACTGTAGAACTAAATTGAATTTTGATAATGTTTATCAATCAATTCCTCTTTTCGTCGTAAATTATTTAATATGTTTCGTTTCAAAACAATTAACTATTTATAATTCAATGCCGACGTTTTGCACAAACAAAAACAATTATTGATCGCTTCTAGATTATTCGATGTTGAGTCCAATCCCAAAAAAAGCCTTACTTACGTGCGCACCTACACGTACGTATGTTAGGTGTGGTTGTGAATTCGGCTTTAAAGCATAATTAGAACTGGGTTACGTCGCCAAATGATGCATGGATATGTCAAACTAATCGGTAGTAAAACAAATCAACAGCACCTAGCACAAAAAATTTTCATAATGAATACCAAATAAAATAAAGACTCTGCACAGGTTGTACACAATAATCAGTATTAAGGTCGTTCAAGTGGGAAAAAATCATAATTTTATATTTGTGTACAATAGGGTTAGATTCGTAGACATTATCTGAGAGTACATTTTCATCTTACGAAAAAAAATTAGCTCAGCCAGTTTTCCCATAATGTCAGTTCAAAGCGAAAATTTGCATATTTTTACTTCATGCATAACTTGAAAACCAGTTAACTTAATGAAATGAAAAAAAAACCATCAAAACTACATGTCACGGTCTACGGCTTCAAGCATATAAAAACCCTTTACATAAATATTTTGTATTTAAAAAAATTTTTAAATAATAAAAAATAGCAAATATTTGAAAATTTTTTTAAGTAAAAAAATGTTTGTAAAGGGTTTCTATAAGCTTCAAGCCGTAGACAGTGACATGTAGTTTTGATGTGAATTTTTCCATTTCATTATGTTTACTGGTTTTCAAGTTTTGTATGAAGTAAAAATATGCAAATTTTGACTTTGAACTAGCGTTATGGAAAAACTGGCTCAGCTTAATTTTTTTCGTAAGAGGAAATTGTACTCTCAAGTAACATCTACTAAACTAACCCTATTTTATACAAATATAAAATTATGATTTTTCTCCACTTTAACGCCCTTAAAAGCCAGAATAAATTGTTACAAGAAAATTATAAATAGGAATAAATGCATGTTTAAAGTAAAAGCTGCGTTGCCATGCACACGAACAAAACTAAATAAGCAGGCTCACTCGTCATAGTAATAATTTAACCAGAACATATAATTTACAGTGAAAATTGTATTGTTTGTGTATTCCTAAAAAAAACTATATAAAATACTTAATTTTAACATATGGGAAGTTTTAAAAATGAAACTAAGTTAATAAACGAGCATAGTCCTGAGATAGATCCCTAAGAAATAATGACATTTAGACACAACCAATATTTATATAGTTAGTGAAATTGTAGTACACTTCATAATCACGTAAAAAATCCCCAAGCAAATAGTTTCACTTTGTAGAGTGACTAGACAGGTTACATACATCACTGCAAAGCTAGAGACGGAGTGATAGCACAGTTCTCAATGCTTAGTAGCAGAACACAATAACCAACAAACTGTTGTAGGTTCTCTCAAGACACAGCGGCCAAACTAGGTTCGAGACCCGGAAGGACTAAGAATGTCTCGGAGTCCTGAACCCTCACTAAACACACATGAACGAGAACATTAAAATTCACCCATAAAAGCCGATGTGATAAAACCTCTAGGAAAGATACTGTTACAAGTTTGAGGATACAAAACTTTTCAATGTTGGCAATTCCCATGAGTTCTTTCGGATAGAGGTCTTATAATTACAAATAAAAGAGTTAAATTAAGTACTGGATTTAATAGCTCACAAAGCTATGAAATACACAAAACAGCAATCAACTAGAACTCTCACAACACAATTAGTTATGCACTCAATTACTCCTGTGTCACAGACACGTTAATTAACTTTGACAATTAAAGCACAAGAAAAGTCTACCATCAATTAATTAAACACTATAAATCACAATAAAATTCAGTCATATATCCAATCAACAGTATTTCTAACAATGACAATGTACAACCTTATCAGTCCGAAGTGGTGATGGCTCACCATGTGCTGCGCAGCACCCCG